>WWET01004644.1:84211-99373 GCA_011038615.1 Limnodynastes dumerilii | reverse complement strand
CCTTCTTCCCCCCCCCCTCCCCCTTCCCCATTTGGCACTTTTTCTTAAAAGTGCCTACCTCCCCCCTAAAAATGTCCCCTTTCATTCGTAAAGTCTTTTTTTTTTTCCCCTTTCCCTCTATTTTTGTTCTCTTCTTCTTTTCGTTGTTCTTCTCTCCTTATTTGTTCTTCCTTACCTTGAGTTCTATTTTGTCTCTTTTTTTCTTTTAGGTCTCTTTTTCCTTGTTCTCTTATACTCGATTGTTCCTTCTGTCGTTCCTTGGTTTCACCTCTTAATTTTTGTTCTACTTTCTTTTGTTGCTAATAATATCCTTTTTCTTCTCTCCTTTTTTCTTTGAATTTGATCATCTTTCATTTCTCCTTTGTGGGCTTTGTTCATTCTCATGGTTACTCCCCTTATTTCTCCTCCTACTTTGATTTCGTGTTCTTCTTTCATCTCTTCTCATGTCCAGTGAGGGTGACCTCATATCATATCATAGTGACCTATGGTTATCATATTTGTTTAACTCTGTCAAACTCGTTCTTTTCATTTTCTCTATTTCTCTTCTGAGCTGAAGATTCTGATTCTGATAAGGGGGCACTAGAACATAGAGGTACCAACATAAGAAATCTGGACGTTAACATTTTCAGTACTATTATGGTGAAAGCGGCATACTTCAAAAGAAGAGAAAACAGAAAGATGATTAAGGTATCAGGATAATTTTAAATCGGCAGAGTGCCATAAAAATTCTGATAGGCAACCCATAAAAGCTGGGTATATATAGATATTGATTGTTAATTCAATAAGCTGGATTTTTATACATATTGATGTTTATTTTAAAGGTTTTGTAACATTGATTTTGATGATTGAAGAGGTATGAAAAAGAAAGGAGGAGGAGTCATAGGAAAGTGGATTAAGAGGAAAAGTATAAGAACCTTCCCACTTACCTTGAGAAAGACTTAATCGTAGGTAGAGGGAGGTGTCATCATCTTCGGTCCAGGTGGCGGTGAAGTTTCATTACTGTTTACCTGCCGATCGGGGCTCCATTTGATTACCGGTATTTATACCATCTATGGTAAGGAACCCTTGTCCTCTGAGAGGCACATTGTTTTTTATGTCAATAAAAGTTATTTTAAAGAAAGAAATACAGGAGTCTGGAGGTGTTTGAAGGAAGATGTTTTATATATAAGCATGGAAACAAGAGGAGAATAAAGTGAGCACATGACTAAATTGATGATGGGAATTTGATATTATTGGCTTCCGTTTGTGGTGCATCTTATATCTTCTAAGTATCCTGCTGGACAGCTAAAGTGCAAGTTACGTGGACGGAGGTCAATCCAGAAAGGGGCAGATGTGGTGGAGTACTATTTATAGGCACAACCCAAGAGAAAGACGTTGGGCTGGATGTAGACTTAAGTAAATACTTGAACTTAGTTACTCCTGGGCTAAACCATGTTGATGGCAGGGGAGTCATATTTCATCTGTTACAAACAGTATTAGAGTTGAGAGGTGATGCTTCCCAGCCCATGTCTAAATAACAATGTGATAGTAAAGCTGTTCAGTATCTGTGTGCAGTAAGCAATTCAGAGATATATCCCTGCATGCAAAGAATACAATTAACTAGACTCCCCCTGCAATCAACATTGTTTAGTACAGGAGTAACTTAGTTCAAGCACTTATTTAAGTCTAGATCCAGCCCATTGTGAGTGCAATCACATTTCCTTGGTCAAAACATATGTGAAACGTTTAACACTATTGGTTCTCTTCCGTTGCTTGTTTATTTATGTATGTACCAACATTGAGCACCTGAGGGAGCCAGAGAGCAGTGTGGAAGAGGTAAAGAAACATTACAGGCAAAATACAAAGAGAACACCACAACAAATATTGACAGTGAATACTTGCTGTAAAGTTACATTTTTGAAAACCTTAAAGGAACATTTAAAAAGTATATGGAATCAACACAGAGGAAATATTGTAAGCATTTGGGACACATTCTTAAGAATGGTCGAGGTTAGATTTTTGAAGACCAGTAAGCGCTGTCTGAAACCAGTGGATATTACCATGATCAAAATTGTCAGACCCACTGGGGATTTTTCCCAGTGAGTTTATTGTAGGGTTGCAGGGGAGAACACCCCACCCGCTGTGTTTAAATGGCAGATCACCGAGGGGAGCGCAGGGAGGGTAGTGTTATTCTATTGTGAATTTCTTCATGTTGTTACCTGTGCAGAATGTGGATTTAATGTTGTAACCGGTGATTCAAAGTAATTGTACATATATCAAGAATACAACAGGTTTTCTAAAGCATTTGAAAACGCTTGATAATCTAGCCAGTAGGTGTTTGTTGTATACTGGCTATCATAGTAAGGTGTCAGAATACACAGTGCATTACAGCTTGTTGTGTAGCCTTAAACTGGTGAGAGTGCCGGTGCTGACCCCTTTCCACTGTTGAAAGCACCTAACAACGTACATGTAAGTGTCAGCAATGTACCATGGACAAATAAAGTTTTCTTTTACATCATGAGGACAGCCAGGCGTCATTTTACCTGTGGAAGATATGGCCACAGAAAGCATTGTAGGAACAATTTAAGCCAGTGGTTGCAGTATGATGCTCTGTTTAGTGTTCTGCTGGGTCCTGGCATTCAGGTGGATGTTACTTGAACACAATCCACCTACCTAAACATTGTTGTAAACCAAGAAAACGCCTTTATTTACTGATGACAGTGGCCTTTTTTAAGCAGGATAATGAGCACTGCCATACTACAAAAATATTCTGGAATAGCTTGATAAACATTTAAAAGAGTACCAGGTGTTTACTTGGCTTTAAGTTTCGCCAGATCTGAAGCCAAATGGGCATCTCTGGGAGGTGCTGGAAAGTAAATCTGAGTTAGAGAGACCCATCCTTGCAACGTTCAACATTATCAGTTCAACACCACCCCTAGAAATGATAAGCAAACACATTATTTAAGCAATGCAAGTAAAATTGATGTATTGAATAAAAATAAATACGTTTTATTTGCACTAATTACAGAATGCACTAACATTTCTAGAAGTAGTGTTGCAAGGGGCACTAGGTGTCTGAAAGTGCTGTGTATGGATGGTATCAAATTTATATACAAGCTGCAATTTTACTTTAAGTATAAAATAAATAATTATAATCTTATAGTATTTTAATCTATGTGCACTGATCAAAGGAATATATACAAATAATAAACAATAAATTAATTAATAGCTGCTGTGTATAGAGAGTTGTGGAATACACCCTCACAAGGGAATCCAGGTTCACCTAGAAAACAGCGCTAAAGGGTATATAACCACTATAAAATATGTGCACTAGCTTGTTAGCTTTAATGAAAAAATACCAGCATTTAACAATTATATTGCAACATATGTGTAAAAATAGGATCAATAAAAGTTGCCTGGAAATATACAAATTTAAACATATATTGCCTCTCTCGGAACTAATTAGAGTTAATATGTTAAATCATATATTAGTATGTGTAATATGAAGGTATGAAGAAGCTTCCTTGATATGCCCAAAGTCTGCATTGGTTTCCTGGTATTACCAGCTCATAAGAACTGTCAAAAGATTGAAACGGGTCACCTGCTTCCAGGCTCTCCACAATCGGGTTCCTCCTTCCACCTCCAGCGTAATCAGTTTGTTGCAAGTTGCACCCAACGTGTAGTAGGGAATGAAGCAAAAGAATATTTAGCACTTGAGCAAAGTTGAATTGTAATCCACGGGTGGCCAACCCAGTTCTTGGACTGTGACACTTTGCATAATATACAGCCTCCCTATCAGTACTATTATAAACTGTTGAAGTACTGCTCACCCTGGGTTGGCCACCCATGTCTTACAATTCAACTTTGCTTGAGTGCTAAATATTTTTTTTGCTTCACGCTGGGTGAAATATTCCCTACTACACGCTGGGTGCAACTTGTGGTTATATACCCTTCAGCACTTTGTTTTCTTTGGTTATTAGTTATAAGCTTATACCTAATCTTACCAGAGTACAGTTATTTAATATACATCCTGTTTATAAATTGTCAATTACTTGATGATGACTTGGGGCCGTATTCAGAGATCTGTTTTTTTTTTTAAAGTACGCAATTATACGCACGCACGTAGCAAGGCAACACCCATGACACGCCCCTGTCCCAGCCGTGCAATCGTAGACTTCCGTGCGTGCGATTCAGTATAGTCACGCCCTCATGCAATCATTTAAGTGCCCCCTACCCCCTTTCATGTAAATTTTCAAGTATGTATTTCTACGCCGCACATCCGTACGTATGTCTTCAAGTGCGATTCACATGTCCCTGCCTAAAGCACTCACGTGCGTATATTCAACGTAACTTACGTAAATAAAGTTACTAGGTATGCGCAGTTAAACGTACCTAAAAATACGCACGGAACTGCATGTGAAAACGCATCTCTGAATACGGCCCTTGGATACCATATGATACCAGAAATGACTGACTTTGCTGCAGAAATTATTTGAAATATTCAGAATTCTGTGCTATATATTTGATTTATGAAATCATTTGACAACTGTGGTACAATGAAAAGATATGGTGTATAAAAAAAGCGCTACAATTCATCCTGAAGTGTTGGTAAATATAAGATAAGAATAAGTAAATATATAGGGGAATGAGGTTCAATGTAAGAGGTCCATGAGATTAAACCCTAATATGTCCACACTCTTCTTACGTTGCTCCCCTCCGTGGGGAGAGATTCCAGATTTTAAGGGAAAGCAGATAGAAAAAATGAAGTTAATTCCAACAATGAATAAAACAATAATGCATACACAATTAAAATACAATTGGTACCATAAAATTATAAAAACAGTCTATACCGCAACTCAGAAGTCCATGGGTGAAAACGTGAGGCATGTAACGTTATGAAAAGATGGAAGTCCTGGATAAAACACTGCCGTCAACGCTCCGTCCTCCTCTGGTCTCTGGTCCGGGCAAGTACTGGATACTGCTGGCACGATCGACGTGTTTTGGGCTTGTCGATGGGATTGAGTTCCGGTCCGCATCGAGGGGGGAGTGTCTATTTCGCCAACACTTAGCCTGCATACCTTTCGGTATGTCGGCTGATTCCAAAAGTATATATTGACCACAGTAAAAAAAATATATTGACCACAGTAAAAAAAAAAATAGAGAGCGTCCGGTTCGTCAAATAAATAAAACTATATAAAGAACAAGTTATTGGACAACTATAAAGCTGGTTCCCTACAGATACATCATATCGGACATCAAAAAACAAGAAACAAATATTAAAATAATATATGCACCATAGCAATTTCTATGCATAGATGGATGGACAGTATCTTCAAGGATTATACAATCTAGAGATCTTCTGTAATCATAATACCATGGAGTGATGGTTTAACTAAATCTCATGTGAAAGGTTACAATAAAGAAACATAATTACAATAAATATCTACAACCAATTTATACAATCAATTAATTACATTGGGGCAGATCCTGAACTACGCATTTCCGCGAATTTACGTGTGGCGGACACGTAAATTCGCAGATTTGTACGCACTGCGCATGCGCACCGCTGAAAATACGCACATTCACGTAGCGTATTTTCAAACGTATGGAGAATTCACGTATTGCTAACGTAAATACTTACGTGTGGGCGTGCCAAATTTACGTTAGTGACCAATACGTGCGTTTTACGTGAAGTAGGCGGGGGGTGGTATTTAAAGTGTACAGTATGGGCGTGCTAAGCTGCGTACGTTCGCGTAGTCTGTACGCCCGTCAGCGTATGTATGCTGTTACGTTAGGAAAAGTTAAGGTAGGGTTTGGGTCGCGTAATTTGTGAAAATACGTCTGTGCAAGGGGTGTGCCGTGGGGAGTGTATTGACCTTACGTGTACGAAAATACGCACCGCTAAAATACGTACGCACACACGTAGTTCAGGATCTACCCCATTGTTATTAAAATTCCTCAAAGATTCAATTTATAAATAAAATATTAATAACATATATAGAAAAAATATGGATCATGATGGATACTTAGGTATGGAAGAGGTATCTAAAAAGTTATTTTAAAGAGAAATGTTAGAATAATATGTAAACTATAGCAATTTCTATGTATAGATGGATGTACCACAAGGAATATACAACCTAGATAGCTTCTGTAATCATAATATCATAGAATGATGGTAGAACTAAATCTCATGTGAATGGTTATAGTAAAGAACCATCATTACAATTAATAAATAGTTACAATAAATAGTTACAACCAATAATACAATCAATTAATTACATTCTTAAAAGTCCTCAAAAATTCATTTGGGATATTATTAACATATATAAAATAGAATAAATAGTAATATGGATCATGATGGATACTTGGGTGTGGAAGAGGTATCTAATAGATTAATTAAAAATAATTTATAATTAATTCTCTATTATAAGGAGTCTGTAGTAACTCTATGAGATTTCTCTTGGGATAGTAGAATTATATAAATTACCTAAATAAATGGAAAAATGGCCATAAAATAAACAGATTTATCAAAGGATAACTAGGAACTAATCACACTACTCCCCACTTACATATGTGTTCATCATAGTAAATTCCCCTCTATGGATATACGACTCATTCATATACCGTCTATAAAGCTAGTAGGATCCACCCCTCTCTAGTCCTAAGATTCATGAATAAGGAGCCGACGACAAACGTCAGCCCAAGCTATCACGATCTATCACTGATCCCGGATTTTATGTGGGGGTATCAAAGACTTCACATGACTAGCCTAATTTCTAACTGCAAGGTCTGAAATAAACAGATATAATTATGTATATCACTAAAAAGTGTTGGGACTAAGAATTTATTCAAAAATATATAGATAAGAGGCAGCAGTGTTGGTCAACATAAAAAATTACTAAACATATGGACCAAATAATAAAAAGTGTATCTATACAATAAGTGGTATTAACCCTGTGTGTATGTTAAGTGATAAATGATAATTAATTATTCACTATTGGTAGAAATGTTAGTTTTTAAATAAATACTGCAAGTGCAAAAAATAACTATAGTGAAAGTGAAAAAAAGTTATAGATGATGGGGCTGATTCAGAGATGCGATTGCGAAAAGATCGCAAATATACGCATCTAATGTTAAGATCCTAGCAGGTTCCAGCCCACTGCATAAACAGTCACTCCCCTTGCAAACAGCGGTGGATCTTAAACTTAGACCACCATTGACTAGCCCTAACTCTACGCTGTCATTTGGGATCTTAAGTGACGTGGTAGCGTTCATTTAAGATCCTAAGTGTCAGCCCGCGCCCACTTTCCCTCATTTCCCTGCCTCCCCCCGCCCATTTCCATGCAAATCCTTAAGATCTTAAAGATTCGCAGCACTTAAGATCTTAAGTGCTTGCGTGCAATTCAAACTTACGCTCTTAGCGAATTTACGCTCCTCTTACACTCTTAGCGAATTTACGCTCCTAACCGCTACGTAGACGGCGTTGCACTATTACTACGCATGCGCAGTTTTGCGAATTTTCTAGGATCTTAAATATACGCTCCTAAGTGCCGTGGAAATCGTATCTCTGTATCAGGCCCGATGTGAAAAAAGTGTGATTGTAAATGGTGGGGGATATATACACCCCAGTTATATATTAACAAAAAAATTATAATAATATATGTATTATGTGTAATTATACAAAGTGTAGTGGAATTACCCACATGTGTATAGATTAATAAATCATTATACATATATCTTGTAACATGAATCTCAAAATCACCTCTGGACCAACCTAAGGGTATCTCCATCTGGGATTTACTTATTATAGTACTCACCTGCGGTAGTTGGTCTTCCCGAGGGGTCTCCCACCTGGTACTGGCCGAGCCCAACCCTGCTACGCTTCCAAGATCGGACGGTATTGGGCCTGACCAGGGTGGTTTGACGGTAGGTGATGTACTTACTGAGATTGTATTCCTCCTTGGTCCTTCGAGGTGGAGGTGTAGAATGAATATATAAGAAAAAGTGCAATAAGTGTAAACAATGTATATTTTATAGTGCTAAACTTCTAAAAACTTAAAACCACCAAAACTTGTTATGAATGAGAAAAGAAAAGATGTCCTGTATGACGAAATAAAATAATAAAAAAGGACTGTAAAATCATAAAAACCATTTAATTTCAAAGTCCTGGTTTAGGCCATTGGGTTCCAATGTATTCATAGTAAAAATTGTTTTCATCTCAGTTTGAGCTAGAATTTTATTAAAATCCTCCAATGGCCCTTAACTAATTGTACATTTTTGTCAGACGATATGCTACAAGCCACACAATAAATGTTGGACAGATTAACTTAAAAGTGTACAGATATAATTCGGGAGGTAGCAACGTGTAATAAAGTTTCAATCTTTACTAAACTGAATTAACAATATCCATTAGTTTCAAGCTGGTTCATATATATTTAGTGTGCATACAGATTCTACCACCATGAAATCATCAATCTTGCTCTCTCCCCCTATATTGCTGTCTGATGATCACTTTATTTTCAGGTGAGCTAATGAGAGGTGCCTCTCAAGAATTTGCTGATGATCCGTGCTCTTCTGTGAAGCGTGTAAACATGGTTCGAGCCGCACGTGCCTTATTATCGGCAGTGACAAGATTACTTATTTTGGCTGATATGGCAGATGTCTACAAACTACTTGTCCAACTGAAAGTGGTAACGTATCTATAAACAATGCAGATTTGTTAACAAAAAATGATTCCATACAGGCATAATCTTAACATCTTTTATTCATATAAGGTGGAAGAAGGCATTGCTAAATTAAGGAATGCTGCCACAGAGCAAGACCTTGGAATACAATATAAAGCATTAAAGGCTGAGGTGGAAAAATTAAATGTAATGACTGCAAAACGGCAACAGGTAATACATACCAGGAAAAAAAATATTCTTTAAAAACAAATAAAATGACCTAACCGACATAAATGTATATCTTTTGACTACCTTTGTGTAATGTATCTGTGGTGAGTCAAGGAACCTCTATCAGGCAGGACTGCATGTGAGCACTAGCTGGGGTCCAGTACAGATGTCTCTCTTGTACAAGGAGTATCTTCCTTCCAATATCTGCTCTTAAGCAGTTATGTGATATCGTCAACAGGGTGGGATTAGGTTTTGTGGGGGCCCCTGGACAACTAAGATATTGGGCCACTGCTGCTTTTTACATTTAATTATAGTAATAAATTCAAACAATATATATTAAATGAAAGAAAAGATGTAATACCCTAACAGCAACATTCTACAAGCTGTAACACATGATTGTGGATTAGTTATTGAAATCCCCCTCCTAAGTACACTTTAACTTCCACTGCCGGCAGCCACTATACAGTGTGATTTGTCAGAGGATATCTGTCCCTGACATGCATCCTTGTGCAATGTATTGGGAGGCTTAGTTATCTGTTGTTTGCAGAGGCCCCTGGTTGCCACATGGTGGATTCAGCACTGACCATAACAACATACCATGTAAGAGTTAGAATTTTTTTGTCAATAAGCATTATGAAGAAAGCAAGAATTGTCTAAATTGTGAAGGAAACTGTTGAGAATTGTCTGATAAGCGTAAAGGTGCTGATGGATGAGATAAATCTCTGAAGACAGTGTGTCCAAGTGTCAGCATGCCCTGCTGGCATTACAATCATTAACCCATGTTGGCACTTTAAATTTTCCAGAGATGAAGGGATTCTAATCTTAACAGTCACATACACTTCCCTTGCTAATTCAGTGTAGGATTTAAACCATTGTTTCTACTTTATGTGACGGACCATTATTTTACGCATGTTTATTAGCATTGTATTGTAAGAGGAAATCATTTTTTAAATAGTCAGGGGTGTTTTTAAAACATTAAAACGTATAGCTCAAACTTTTTTTATTTGAATTGTTTAACAGTACTGCAATTATTTGGACCTTCATGGTTTTTATGGTCTTTTAGTTGTCAGAAAACCTTGTGGGATCATAATTTTATCTAAAATCTAAGATTTGTTTTGTTGTGGAATTGTGAGTTTTGGCAGCTGTTTATGATTCCTTCTTTGATCTCTAGTGATTGTTTTCGTGTCTCTTTCTGATTTTGTCTGATTTACAGTATTGATTTTTTATTTGATTACTATTTAATTGTAGGAGTTGAAAGATGTGGGCCACAGGGATCAAATGGCTGCAGCTCGAGGAATTCTTCAGAAGAATATTCCAATTCTGTTTACTGCTTCCCAGGCATGTCTGCAGCATCCTGACATAGCGGCCTACAAAGCAAATAGAGACTTAATTTATAAACAGCTGCAGCAAGCAGTTACAGGTATCTCAAACGCAGCTCAAGCCACATCATCTGAGGAGATAACTTCACAGCATGGAGGAGGAGAGCTTGCTATTGCTTTAAACAACTTTGATGTGAGTTTAATTTAGACTTTTACACACTTATGAGTTTAAAAAACTAGTTCTGCAATTCTAGAAGGGCAAAGACGGTAGTATACTGGTAATCCTCCTTCAGTGTTATCCTATTGAGTCTTGATTTGTAATTTGTTACCTCGATAAAGCAAGGCAGGGAATGATTTTTAATTTCCCCATTGCATCTCCAGAGTATACATGTGTCTTTTTCCTGATGCTGGTTATAATTATCTGTCCCCCTCAGAGGGTAAAAAAAAATGTTACTTAGAGAATTTTCAGCTATTCATTTTCTCATTAGTGAGCACTTGAACATTAGAAAATCAACAGTGTGGGCAAGTTTCACTATATCTCTGTCATTGGAAAATACATTTCGAGAAGTACACTTTCACCCCCTCAAAGTTTTTATTTTTTATTTTTAATGTGATATATTTCTTTGTAAAGGGATACATGTTTGTATAAGATCCCGGTTTCATGTCATTCCAACACTTCCCTTCCAGATTAGGCATCAGTGTTATATTTGGCACTTCACTGGTTCCACCTTTTAAAGTTGATGGGATTGTTTAGGTGACAGCGAGGATTATAAGAAAACTAATTGCATGATTTTGTGCTCCTTTCATACTTTAAGGAGAAAACAACAATAGAGATAGTTATATATTCATTAAGCACCCTGCTAGCCCTTCAGAACATCTAAGTGTTCCAGTTTAATATTCTTGAATTTGCTTGCCTCCTATTCATGCAGCGGTAGAGCTGCAATGTTATTTTTATATTCATAGCGCATGGCCTCCACTATATCTTTCACGCTGTCATCTTTCACTGATCATTTTTTCTTCCTTGAAGTTAGACAAGGTAGTTATTACCAAAGCAGGCCTCCATAGTTATTGGGATGAGGCAAGCATTTTCATTAAAGAACACATTTCCCACATAAAATACTGTTCTCTCTCGAAATATAAGACATGGAAATGGACAGTCCCACAACAATACCCACAACTCAATACAAAAAAAGAAAGTGTTTCAGCACAGCATTAAAATGTTACATAGCATCTGACCATAGAAAGAGACTAATTCAGCATCTCTTTTGACAATGCCATGAAACTGTAGTTTCTCGACAAACAGATAATGAAAAACCTGATTGACAGACAGATTCCAGATGGTTACAGTGAAAACTGCCTACTTGTGATTTAGTAATGTGAGGGTTTACCACTCTATTGCTGCACTCCTAGGCAAGATGTCTAAATAATTTAGCAATCTTGATTTGTTTCATCTTGTAGTTAGTTACCAAATTTACACTAAGAAGTGGCCATGCGTCTGAAAGTCAAGGACATTGAAGTGTTTCGCATTGTAACCTCTTAGGACAAAGCAAGAATATTGGCCTGTTTTCACAGATGCGTGTGTATAAAGTACGCAAATATACGCATGTATGTGGCAAGGCAACACCCATGACATTCCCCTCACACGGACGGTTTTTTGGTGACTTACGCGTCCATAGGGTAACCTTAACTCTATGTGTGTAGTTACGTGCGTATTTTCTTTATGTGCGTACATGACTAACCGCGCCCATATTAGTCCATTTAAATGCCTCCCCCCACCCACTTTCACTAAACTACGCACGTACGGAATTCAACCACGCCCCTCCATACGTATGTCACTAAGTCCGATTTATAAATCCAGGCGTAATGCCTAAATCCAACGTAGATTTCGTAAAAAAGGTTACTACACATGCGCAGTTCAACCGTACCTAAAAAATACGCACGTAAAAAGTAGCAAAATCTGATCTGTGAATACGGCCCATTGTAAGCAACTTCTTTGTTGGGGTAAATGTTCATGTAAAGACTATTACAACTCGGTGAAATAACAGTCTACATTCTGCTTTGCCTTAATTAATGACCAATTTCCCATTTTCTTTTACTTATATTAGAAACAAATAATTGTGGACCCCCTTGGTTTCAGTGAAGAGAGATTCAGACCTTCTCTGGAAGAACGACTAGAAAGTATTATCAGTGGAGCTGCTTTGATGGCTGATTCCTCCTGCACTCGAGATGACCGCCGAGAAAGAATAGTAGCCGAATGTAATTCAGTCCGTCAAGCATTGCAGGATCTTCTTACAGAATATATGGGAAATGTATGGGACATCTATTGCTTATTTTTTTCTTTCCTGTTCCTTATAGCTTATTGTAATACTAGTTATCATTATTACGCATTATGTTACACATAATTAACATTAATTGTGAGAATGCAGACCCTCTTTCTAAATATGTTCTACTGTCCATGATAGGACGCTTAGAGATGTGGAGTTAGCATTTCATAACATATAGGACAGGTCAGGACTCTGTTAATTTCTCTTCACCTCCAATAAAGATGCAGTGCAAGGGTAAATTAGGAATGCTGTACTACTATAATAACGATGCTCAATTGCAGCAAAAGACATTCTAAATGGGATGAGAGGAGATAGCTTCTGATATGCTTTACTGTATATGTTTAAAATGGTGCTGATTCTACATATTTGCAGGAAAGTACCCCCTAGAAAGGAGTAAACAATATACCCCATCTGTCATTAGCAGCAGTTTGCTACAATTACACTAATGTGGCACCCATTGCGAGTGACCGAAAAACAGCTGTATGTAAAACCTTCGTCTGTACAAAAGAAAGCTGTAACCTTAGTCTTTAAGTGACATAATTGACAACTTTAACTATAAGCTTTCAAGTTAGCAGTCATTTTTCCTAATTCATGAGTTTAAAGAAAATGGTTGCCATTTGTTGTTTTGTAAGGATTAGGTTGCTGTTGACTTCTTTTTTGCTTGGTATAAATGAGAGATTTATACTTTTACCCTTCAAAAAAATGTCAGATCAGAATATAATTTTCCTGGTATATTTTCTGTGTCTTAAGAGTACCATTGGGAACTTATATAATAATATATATCCATTAATGTATTTATAGACTGGACGGAAAGAAAGAAGTGATGCTCTTAACTCTGCAATAGACAAGATGACGCGAAAAACAAGAGACTTGCGCAGACAGGTAATTAAATACAAAGCACTCTTATAATTACATGTAAACTAATAGTACTGTAATGGACTCTGCAGATTTTCTAACAAATTATGATTTGGCAGATATATTAGCCACAGCTTGCTCTCACTGTTAAATAGCCTACATAAGAATCTAGTTTAATAATCATATAACATTATTATTATTTTATGATTCTGTCAATTGTAATCCATTCATTTTTCAGTAGCGAAGACAGAATTAAGAAATGTGGACAGAATCTGCATTTTAGTACAGCGAATGCTTGTTTTTACGGGGGACACATTCAAATAGCACAGAAAGGGCTTGGTTACATACGATTCTCATTTGCACACTGGTCCCATTTTCCTTTGTGCTGTTGCATAAAACCTAAGGTAGGGTCTTGTATTTGTAAAACACTACGTGTGAAGGAAGCATTCTCCTTTACATATACAGAACTTAGGATTGCACAAAGATTTGCTGACAGAACTCTCCTGTGGTCTGTGTTCCAAATGCAGAAACAATGGTACTAAACCCTACCTTAACTTTTCCTTGTGTGTATGGTTGTACGTAATGGATTGTCGCACGTAACGGCCTAACCCGGTCCATACTGTACAATTCAAATGCCTCCCTCCGCCTACAAAGTGTATTTCCGGGCATCGTAAGGATGACCCACCCCTTCATACGTATTTACGAGGAATGTGCGTACGATCACAGTTAAGACACCTAAGATCTGCCGTGCATGTGCAGTACATTCAAAAAGTCAAAGTTACGCAAGCAGCTAGCATAAATACGCTTTCGTACTAAGGTCTGGAGCTGGCCCATAGAGCCCATCTCAAAGATCCATTTAACTTCCCTTCTCAATAATTCCTTGTCCAGGTTCCCTCCCCTTATGTCAAGGTTGACTTTCTCAACTGCAAATGCAGTTTCTTTAGGATTTCTTTAGGATTAGCTTCGTGTACTGCAAGAAAGTGACAAGCCACCGATGTTAGTTTCTTCAGTTTATTTTGATCACGAGCAGCATTTCTCACACTGCCAACATGCTCAAGAATTCTTTGTTTCATTGGCCTACGGGTTTTGCCTATATATTTTTTATTGCACAGTAATGGAAAGCAATACACTACCAATACACATCATCAACCTCGGAACAGGAGGAATAATATTTGTTAGGATGGGTTGCGGCAAAATATTTTGGCATAATTTTTTACCTTAAGTTCCTGTTCCTCAACATAAATGGTAAGGTCCAAAAAATTAACCGTATGTTCACCAATATCTAAGGAGAGGGTGATGTTCTTATTATTTTTGTTCAAATATTTACAAAGATTACTCAAATCTTCTTTGGTCCCTGTCCATATTAAGAGGATATCATCTATATACCTCAAATATTTCCGTATATTATGGAGCCATCTGTTCCCTTGCCATCTGGTGTCCTCTTCCCATGCTGCCTAAAAGACGTTGGCGAAACTCGGCGCAAATTTTGCTCCCATTGCTGTGCCCCTCTTCTGCATAAAAAAAGAGTCCTCAAAAAAGAGGTAGTTATTTTCTAAAATAAATAAAATTCCTTCTGTGATAAAATCATTAAACACGAAGTTATCTTTATTCAAAAATCGAAAAAAAAGTTAATTGTCGGCGCTCCTGTGTATACCACAAGTCGCAGCTGTCACAAAATGGACCTCTTCCACTAAAAATAAGATAGAAACATAAAAAAAGGGGAATTGACAGTGCTGATAAGTGGTCACAGTGGAAGGGATAAATTTAAATAGAATATATATATATATATATATA
>WWET01004644.1:55176-68022 GCA_011038615.1 Limnodynastes dumerilii | reverse complement strand
TCCCACCCTCATTAAACTACCTCCCCCCGCCCACCTACACTAACCTGAACGTGGGGACGCTGGGGGACGTCCCCTCCAGCGTCCCTACGGCGCTGCTACGGACACCAGATCCACGATCAGGCATCTGCCCGGCGCATGCGCAGATCGGCTGAAAAGGATCAGGTCTGGATCAGGGCCTATATGGGTAAGGATTGGAAGATAAGGTTGTACAGTAGAGGGTGCATTACAAATTTCAGAGGATTTGGGGTAACCGGTTTGTCTCTGTTTATCACTTGGGTCATACTTCATCTTTACACTTGGGGCATTAATGTTTTGTTAGATTCCTTGCGTATGTCTAAGATGATTTGTATGCTCTTTGTTTCTCTTTTTCATTTAATTGGTAATTTTAGGGCTCTTCAGGATTCATCCTTGAGAATGGCACTTTGGTTGTGCCAATGTCTTTTATTTATTTTTGTTCTATATTCCCTATATTCTTGTCAATACACGTTTTGTATGTATGTTTGTGATGCTGATCAAAAACTCTTAATAAAAACAATTTGATTTAAATAAATAAAATCAGTATATTGTAAGCAGGAAACGTGGTTCAGGTAAGTCACAATTAATTGGTCTTTAAACAGCCCTGGGGCCTGGATGGGATAATATCCTGCTCCACCATATAATCCATTTCTCAATATCCATTGAAAGAGGAGAGGCTAACCCAAAATTGTTAAACATTTTTTGGATATCCTAATTATTGACGAAAAAAGATAAAAGAGGTCATCTTGGGTCTTTAAAAAAATAAATAAATAAAGGGACTAACAGATAGCAGATTAGAGCTTCTTGACCCATCTAAAGTCTGTTTAGTTACATTACCTACAATTGGATTTAAAAAAAATTTATTTTACAGTAACATCAGAAATTATCTATTGATGGGGGGGTTTCTCCCATTAGGGGCTCTAAACAGGTTACAATTTTACCTGTAAGCTTTTAGGGTTTGTGTATGATTTGGAACAACTACATTAACCTGAATATTAGTAAATGCAGATGTAGATTTGACTTGGTTATTTGTTTTATCTTATAGCTGCGTAAAGCTGTTATGGACCATGTTTCGGACTCCTTCCTGGAGACAAATGTACCGCTACTTGTTCTGATTGAAGCTGCAAAGAATGGAAATGAGAAGGAGGTTAAAGAATACGCACAGGTGTTTCGAGAACATGCAAACAAACTAATTGAGGTACCCATATGAAATGAGCTGTTTACTATGAATGCAAGCAAGTTCATTATTAAGGAATAGACTCAAGTGCGTGCAATCCTATGGTCTGTGCGTGAGTGTAGTATATTCCCATCGCTCACATGGAATTCCATGCTTTAACCCTTACCGTAAATCTTAGTCACCAGGCCCCACATAAAATGCAGCAGGTGCGTAAACCATGGGCCTTCCATTCTAATGTGCAGCTACCCACTAGCTTCTAAATTGACCCAGGTGACTAACACTTCTCGTCTACTCTTCCCTCCCCCTTCCCTTTCTTTTCCCTTTCTTTTCCCTTTCTTTTCCCCATTTTTCTTTTTTTGTCTTCTGTTCATTTTTCCTTAACCCTTCTCTAACCTATCTATTACATTTGTAGTCCACCACGCTATCATATGACTCTCCTTTTCTCTTCTACCTTTATGCCTTCTCTGGCATTCTTCTTAATACTCATAATATTTGGATGCCTTCTTGAATCTCATTGAATTTCATTGAACAATGTCTATACTGTTTACTGTTCATTTGTATTTATAGTGTTGGTCACAATTTGGCCCAATGTCTGTATTTATTATTATGCAACCTCTCAATAAAGAAATAAAAAAAATGGAGCAGGTCTGTAATGCAGCATTGTACATAAGACTGTACAATCTGCACCATGCATTCTCCAGGTACTCACATCCGGCTATAACCCCCCACTGTCGAAGGCCATTGCTGCACGGAATGCAGCACCTATTGCATTGTGTTCTGTGTGTAACAGCCTCTATTAACACGTGCTTCTTGGCATAACTTCCAAATGCATTGTGTTTTACATTTGTTTTATAATAATAACAATAGTAGTTATTGTTATTCATAATAATGTTTGAGTCCTAAATGAAACACTACATGCATAGGGGACCAGATTCAGACTACCGGACGTATAGCATTAAGTTTTTTTAACTACTGCGCATGCGTAGTAAATTTTTTACGTATTCTACGTATCTTTTCCTTACGTAGATTGCGTATATGCGGTCTTTAAGACCGCATATACGCTATCTACATAAGAAAAAGGTACGTAGATTACTATGCATGCGCAGTAGTAAAAAAAACGCTAAACTTTGGATGTATATGCTATACGTCCGGTAGTCTGAATCCGGTCCAGTGTGTGGAATGAGTTGAACCACGGATATAAATATAACTATGTTTTTACTATACAAGAGTCCTATTCTGCACAAACATATTAATAATGATTTTTTTTTTTTGTACAAAAAAATAAATCACATAGATTAAACAAAATCCCTTTTGAAAGTAATTTTACTTTATAAAACATCTAAACTATATGTTCACAGTTTACTTATACACTACAGGTTCACAGTATAAGGCTGCTGAAACGCTAGGATTTTTTGTAACCGTCCAGTATCATTACTGTAATTTGTCACAATTCTGCACCTGCTGTTTGTGCTGTTGACTGAAATGATTCCCTGCTGGATCATTCATAATATAGCAGCACACTCTAAAGAAAAAACCAGATGTAGGGCAATGTTTAATAATACTGAATATTAGGAGGTCCCAGAAACCATATCACATGATGCAATGTAGTTTCAGACAATTCTTCAGCATCATGGGGCAGCACACACTGGTAAGATGTTTGAGCTATCTAATGAAGATTGTGTGATCAGAACCATAATCATCAGAAAACGCACAGTGTGTACCCAGCATAAGTCTCTTTAAAAATCTTTTTTAAGGAGGAAATAAGGAGCAAGAATAGTTATGCAGGTTTTCCCAGGTGTACTATTCCTTCTTATTTCCTTTTATTGAAAATCTTTACTAAAAAAGGCTGTATATGATGTACCCTTTTGTTAAGGGCCATTGTGCTCCTAAGTTTGTCATTGCAGTGGCAGGATTTTTGTTTACCAAAATTGCTATACCTTTGGAAGACAAAAAAAAACCTCTAACACAGGGGTTCTCAACCCATGGTATGCAGTTATTGGAGCTTAAATTCACTAACAATGGCTGCAGGCTTAGGCTGTTTTCACTCACTGTGTATCCGTGAAAAATGACTTTAGCTAGCAGCTATCATTGGCTGCACTACAGACGGCATTTGCAATTGATACAATGTGAAAGTAAAACTTACTCTTGTGAGTATATCACATGAGCTCCACTGTCTGCATGCTAAAGACATGATCCCACTAAAGATCTGCTCCCTGTTCCTCTCTAAAAGTAAATATTTTTATTTTTCTTACTTTATATATTTTTTTTTATTTTGTTATTTATGTATTTGGTGTCCTGGGGAAGGTTGCTGACACCAGCCTTCCCCTGGATACCAAAGACATGATTTTAAAAAGAGAATGTGAGCTGAGAATCTGATACCAGGATGCTGGATGACTATCTAATAGCCTGCTCCGTATCTGTTGGTGTGCTGACTTTTTTCTATATGCTGCTGTTCAAGACTTTCATATGGTACTAATATTCTAGTATAGGGTACAATTTTTTAACACACATACATAAGTATATACACACATTTTTTATGGGAGGATATATCTATCTATCTATCTCAAACATTTTGGTCAAATGCAAGATTGTCCGATTCAATTGCAGGACCTTTGGGCATGATGTAGGACCAAAATTTCAACATTGTACCTAAAGAGTTAACCCTATTATTATAATTATTATTATTTAAAAGCTTTTCAGTTTTGATTTACACCATAGATATCAAACAATAACAATTTTGTTGGAAATTTGAAATTGTTTGGAAACGATAACTGAAAATATTTGTCTTTTTTGCAATATTTGCTTTTTCTGTTATGTTTCAGTGGTGGGTTTGTTTTATTTAAATCTTGTGGTTTATACAAACTTAATGCAACTACTTTTGTTTATTCTTGTAGGTGGCCAATTTGGCATGCTCAATATCCAATAATGAGGAAGGTGTTAAACTTGTTCGCATTTCAGCAAGTCAGCTTGAAGCATTATGTCCTCAGGTATTTACAATGATATCTGATTTTTTTGAATCATACAATTTTATTACAGTATTTCACATTTTACTTATCCAACATTAAACAAAAAACTAATAAGCTTGTCTGACCATACAACAAACCATGCCAGTTAAGGCTAACAGTCTCAGTGTGCCTGTTAAAAGTCTGTCTTACAGATACAGCTGATTGTATTAGGGAGCATTTAACATATGGTAATGGCCTTGAGAATATAATATTTCCTACACACAAAATACCCACCCCTATTCCAAGTCCTAGATTCTAAATCTTGCAAGATACTGGAAGGGCATTGCGAGTAGTGTATGTCATATTTGTGTGTCCCTTCATGTAGCGCAATTGGTAATCCTTGTGGTGATTCCTGGCATTCACAATCTCGCAGTTAATATATTTGCTAACATGGCAAGGGCAAAATATACATGAATGTGGCTCGGGGAAGTGCATCCTTCCAGGATAAACCAATAGGCATTCCCATGAGTAGAGTGATAGCACAATCTCCAATCTCTAGATGCCCATATAGCTCCTGCACCACAGATTATGCCAAAATGAGTGTTTGGGTCTAGGCCCTTTCCAGTTCTGGTGTTATGGTGTTTGGTGCCCCCTGCGAACTTTACATTTGTGCCCTTCTGCTTAACAATTTAAGATTTAACATTATTGACCATCCTAGATTATATTATATACTTCATAAAACACAGTCTAGTAACCACAGTAAAAGAAATCAAATCATAGTCACCACTATAGTAACTAGTGTCCTAGTCTCCTCTATCCAATTGACACTTCATCCTAAAAACTGCCACACAATACAGACTATATTTCTTATCATTCATGCCTCTCCAGCCTCCCAATATTCCCTATAATGTCTCTTCAGCTCCCATTATTTCCCGTCATATGTTTCCAGCTCCCCAGTATTTCCCATCATATCTCTCCAGCCTCCCCTGTATTTCCCATCATGTCTCTCTAGCCTCCCACATATTTCCCATCATGTCCCCTCAATATTCCCCTTAAAAGTCCTATACGTTACTTGCCTTTGAAGTCTTCCCTCCTTCAGTCTTCTGCTCTCCTCCACTGTGGGCTCTGATGTGAATGACGCTGATGGGACTTTAGGTCACTCCTGTGTCATTCGGTGGTCACACAGCTCTGCTTCACTCTGCATCTGCCTGACACACAGGCACTGCGGAAGTAAATGGGTGCCACTGTAAATTGCTTTCACCAGGCGCTCAGCAGGAGGATTAGTGCAAGTCCAGCCTGACGCCATTTTTCCCCACATGCCCCAACCAATGGGGATTTCAGCCTCAATCTGGAGGATGCCAATAATGCCTGGAGGGGGAACCAAATGCACATAAAGAAACTGTTGTGTAGTGTGGTTTGTGGAGCCAAAGACTCAATTAGCTACCTGAACAAGTTGTTAGCAAAGTAATTGAGTCTTAATTTAGGAAGTCCTACTCTATAATGGCCCTGCATAGAGTGACAAAACAAAGGACAGAAGTACCCTGTTAGTAGTTTGTAAAGCAGTATCTGGGAAATAGATGGGGAGTGTAATAGGGGATGCATTCGCTGCCTCAAAAATGGCATTTTACAAATACAGACAGCCCAAAGCTTATTTTTGTCGCTCTCTATTTCAAAAATAGTACTTATTAGAAACTTTAAGTAAAGAATGGGTAAGTGTGTGGAATTTATTTTTTGGAATAATAACCAATTCATTAAATCAGAAACCACTACAGACCCGCTGAACAAGCGAGTATTACAGGCTACTCCATGGGGAGCTTTAGGGATAGGCTGTGGGGAGGGGAGACTTAGGGTGAGACTGCAGGAGAATGGAGTCTTAGGGTTAGGCTGCAGGGAATGGAGTCTTAGGGAAAGGTTGCGGGGAGGGGAGTCTTAGGGTCAGGCTGCAGGAAAGGGAGTCTTAAGGGTCAGGCTGTGGGAAAGGAAGTCTTAGGGTTAGACTGCAGTGAGGGGAGTCTTGGAGTCAGGCTTTGGGGAGAAGAAGCTTGGGGTAATGAAAGGGTTAGGTAAATACTTACCATTTGCCACCACATTTTCGTTCTGGGGATGATCGATTGCTTTCCCTTCACAAGACAGCAATCGTTTGGAGAGCCAGTTCAGAACTAGCTGGGAGAACATGGCCCTTTCAAAAAAAAAAAAAAAAAAAAAAAAGAGCCATTTTTGCCACTGCCCCGAGCCATTCTTGCCACTGCCCCACACCTGGGTAATAGTGATTATAAGTATTTTGGCTGCACTATCATCTTAAAAAGAATGATTCTACCTGTTACTATGAGGGGAAAGTACTTTCCAGAAGGGTTCTTAGAATGTTTAACAAAGTCAGCAGGGTAAGGGGATATCCACAAACCTAAATATTTCATCTTAGTGATTAATTCTAGCAGCTGACTGGACCACTTCTGGAAGGTTCCTGTCAAGCAGGAAAAGGCTGGATTTTGACCAATTTGTTTGAAGGCCCAACAGGGAGCCACACTCACTTACTAGTGAGAGCAGCTGCACAGCATTTTCTAGGAAAAGCTACACGTCATCAGCATACAGAGCAGTTTTCGCTATCTCTGCAGAAACGGAGAAGGGTCCCCCTAGATGCAACATGCGAGCGGCTCAGTGGCCAATGCAAATATAGCGCATTCTTTTTTTTATTTTATTTTTTTATCTCTTTATTTTGACAACAGTTTACAGCAATAATTCACCAAAGAGGAGCAAACGTATGATAAGACAACATTATGAATCAGTAGAGGTCTTGAGAATAGTGAGCAAGGATACCTCAACCATATTATATATATAACAATAAATATATATAAAGAAACTATATTGCTATAAATATAGTGGAACTGGTGAATGACTGAAAGAGTGATAGTTTAGCAAAAGTACTGTTGGATTTAATTTTATTTTAATTGTAAAAGGGAAATAAGAAAACCAGTGGAAGGGAAAAGGGGGAAGAACGATAAGTAAGAAATAAGGGTTAGTGAAAGGGAGGATCAAGACGGGAAAGAAAAAGAAAAAATTAGAAGAGATGGAGGCACAATTTTGAAAAAAGAAAGGAATACAGGGTATAAAGAAAGAATGATAAATGGAGCCTGGGAGTGAATGGATAAAGTGCGAGTACTATGGATTCCATAACTCATGAAAGGAAGGAATAGTGTTATGTAAGAGACATGTCAGGTATTCCATAGAGGAGATGTACTAGAACCTATTGACAATAGCTGCCACCAATGGGACAGTCAGTTTCTTCCAGTCGCTTGCTATTTGGAGTTTGGCTTGCAGAGCAGATGTGGATTAGACGCTGGGAGGACTATATAGGAGAAACACCAGGGGGTCCGCCTCTAAATTTGATTCCAAAACATTGGAAGCAAATTGATGAATTTCAGACCAGAATTGCTTTATGAGGGGCTAGTCCCACCAAATGTGAAGGTAGGTTCCCCTTGAACCACTTGTGTCTCCAACATAAGTTAAAGGACTGAGGGAATACGTGCTCCATTTTAGAAGGAGACCGATAGCATCCGGAGTAAACCTTGAAAGCATTCTCGCGGATAGCCGTGCTAATTGAAACCTTTGCTATAGTTTGACGGATCATCAACCATCCATCCTAGTCAACAGTGATCTCCAAGTCGTGTTCCCAAGCAAGTTTGAATGGCTCCAGTGGAGGTGTGATAGGGGAAACAATATTGAATAAAGCATGTAGATAAGCCCACCTATTTTGAGGATTGTACAAACAACGATCAAATGTAGTTGGCTTGTGGACCCTGGATGCCTTGTTTTGCAAATGTAAAAAGTTCTTAATTTGTGAGGTCACAAACGAAAGTGTGAATAAAATCCAATTTTTTTTACAAAATTCGGGAAAGGTGTTTGGAGCAAAATTCCCAACTGTGTGTGAAACATGTCAGACCAGCCAACTTCAAAGTCTGAGCATAAGCTGGAATACATCCCAAGGGGAACCCAGGGTGGCACCATAGAGGAAGGGTAAGGAGCTAAATTAAGCCTTGGTTAAGAAGATGCCAAATAGCCAGAGAAAATTTCACAGTTGGAATTCTGTATACTGAAAGAGGACACAAGTGTTTGGGGAGTCAGGGGAGATAACGAACTGGTTGTTCTTCTGTTAGAAGATTTTCTATATCTAACCATTTTTTTTGGCCAGGGGGATGATGCTAAGAAATAATATGGCTCAGCTGAGTGGCATAGTAGCAGTCCGCGAACATTGTTAAAACTGAAATGAGGAAAGCATAGGCAGTTGGTGGAAACAGCAGAGGATGGGACAGTATACAAAGCTTGGATGGCCTAGAGAAATTTTTCAGTAAATCCAAAAGCTTATAGAGTTTCAAACATAAAGGGCCACGTCTATCAAAGGCTTTTTCGGCATCTAATGCCAAAACGACAGATGGGGTTTTAAAATGATTAATACAAGAGATCAACGTGACAGCTCTTCTAATGTTATCAAGGGCTTGCCGGGCCCATTTTGAATCTATTATCCCTCTAAGTACGTTAGGTAAGTTAACTCTATTCGCAAGAATTTTAGCAAATAATTTTAAGTCTGAATTTAATAAAAAGATTGGCTTTCGGCTATGATTAGTGCATAATGTGGAAGCCTTGTGGGGTTTAGGGATCACAAATATGACGGAATGGGATGTGTAGGGATGAAAAGAGAGCCCCTGCATAACCTAGTTGGCCATTGTTACGATGTGTGGGAGGAGTTGGTCTAAGAAGGTTTGGTAATATGACATTGGAAAACCATCAGGGCGGGAGCTTTGGATGGTTTTTGAGTTTTAAGAGTGCACATGGCTTCCTCAAGGGAAATTTCACAACTTAAAAGGTTAGTTGTAGCTCTATCAATCCGAGGGAGGTTCCTAGTTTCTAAGTATTGGCGAATACCAGGCGTATGGGAGTGAGGATCCCTGGTGGTACTACTAAAGTTATAAAAAGATTTATATTAGGCATGAAAGGAGGAATTTATAGCGGACGCATCATAGCTAAGGTTACCATGAATGGCCCAGATCCTGACTTACGTACGCTAGCGATTTTACGCTAACCACTGACGTAAAATCAACGATTTTTATTTACTGTGCATGCACACGGCAGATGTTAAGCCACGTGACATACCATCAGCATGACTACGAACAAAGGGACGGGGGCATCCATACAACAGCCGTAGTTATGCTTTGTAGGTGGGGGAGGCATTTAAATTGGACAGTATGGGCCTGGTTAGGCTGTAACGTACGTAAATCCATTACGTATGTCAGTACTTATGCTTTGAACAGTTAAGGTAGGGTTTGGCAAGCGTAAAACGCCCAAAGTACATACGATCGAGGGAAGTGCCTAGAGGAGTGCATAGAAAATACTCTAGCGTAAATACGCTACGCAATGAAACGTAACAAGCACTTAGGTCTGGATTTACCCCAATGTCTCTAATCGCTTGGATAGTTAGGAAGGCCCTCTTAGCTCTAAGCTGTCTAGCCAGAAGAGTATCAGATATGTTACTTTTCTCAAAGAAACGTTGATTAAGCCAACAAAGGGATTTTTCTGTTTTCTTCACTAGCAAAGTCTGAAGCTCTCCCCGAACCGCTATAATTTTCTGAAATGTAGAGGGGGATAATGTCTGTTTGTGAATTTGCTCAAAGAATCTTAATTCTGAGTTTAAAGAATAGTTTTTTTTCCATGTGTTGTCTTTTACGGCGGGTGGTGTATTTAATAATGGCTACCTTATAACTGCCTTGTGTGCCTCCCAGACAGTAGGTATAGGTGTAATATTTGTGCAAAATATTATTGTAATTGTGAAGAAATAGTTTCTTGGAATTTTAAGTAGAGTTTCATTGAGATGCCATGAGGGTCGTCTTCTGGGATGCTCCAGATGCTTAAAGGAGGACTTAACTATTGAGTGTTCCAACCAGGGTTTGGAGAAAATGGCGGAGGACACCAGGAGTTGGTGGACCGCAGGACAGCTCATAATTATATCAGTTTGAGAAAACGAGCTATGTGGGATGGAGTAATAAATATATTCTTTGGCTGACGCGTCCATAGCTCTCCAGGTATCAAATAGCCCCATCCTACATATATTTCTCATCAGTGTTTTTGATGCACCCAGTGGAGAGGAGAGTTGGATCTGTGTAGATCCGTAGATATGAAAATCACCCTTTAAAATTGTTAACCCGATGCAAATCCTCCACAAGAAAGTAGAAGAATGAAAAAAGCTCCCTTGGCCTGAGTTTTGAGCGTAAATGTTTGCAAGTGTAATTTGTTGGTGTCCTACCTTACCCACCACAATTAGAAAACAACTATCTTGGTCAGCCTTCGAATCAATGAGTAGGAAAGGAACCATATTTTGGCTCAAAATGGCCACTCAATTCCTTTCACCGGGATAGGATGAGGGAGTCCTTTTTGAAATGTGTCCTGTAGAAATATGAAATCCCCTGAAAGAGATTGAATGGTAGTGAAAAGAAGTGAGCGTGTTTGAGGTGTGTTTAACCCCCTGGCTTTCAGGGAGAGGAGTATGAAAGGCATAAGATTAGAGAGAGAAAGTTAGGTAAGAGAAGGGGGAGAGATATGGTAAGAAAAGGGTATGAGCTAACCCACTCCTACTGCAGGGTGGGAAACTAACTATATAAGGATTCTAAACCAAATANNNATAAAAAGAATCAAAAAAAAATGGGTGGGGGGGGGGGGGGGAATAGACCAGTCGGGCCAGGGTGTTGGGATCACAAGAAAAGGGAGATGAAATGAATAACTCTAAGGGAACACAAGGAGGAAGGAAAACAGATTCCTCCTCTCCCAAAAAAATACCAAGTGTATGGGGGGGAGTGGCCTGTCAGGGGGAAAAGAAAAGCGTAAGATGGGAAAAACTGGTTATCTGTGTTTTAACAGTAGCCTGACTACACAGCTAAATGTTACAAGGCTAGAAACTAATTGCTATAAAAGAATGAGATACACATCCAGGCGAAAGATATTTTTCTGAAAAAAATGGTGACAGAGTCCATGTTGTAGATCAAGAACTATAATATAATAATTAAAAATGACAAAACTGGAACAGGTTAAAGTGAAAAATGATGCTGTTTTTTTCTACTTCCTGTTTTGAAAGGTCACATTACATTGACATATAATTGGGATGGCAGAACTCAGTGTAGAGATGTTCTTTTTAGTAGTTTTTTTTTTTTTTTTTGTTAGGTAGATAATGTTCCAGATGAGTGCCTTTGGGGGGTGAGATTTTAGAGTAAATGACAATTATTTTACAATTTAGGAAAATGTGCCCTATTATAGAGAGAGGAGATTTCATAGCGTTATGCATGTCAAATGAGAGCCCTCTGCTGGGTGCATGGTAAATGCCTTCACATGAGAGGATCAATATGGTTGACTTCTCTCGCACATAGATTTTCCTCTGTGTTCTGGAGGAGAAGTCAGCCATAATAACTCCTCCTGGTGTACTGGGGGTGGTGTTTGGAGGTTGAGGGAATTTCTTTGTAAAAACATTAGTTTTTAACATGCTCTAATAAACTATTTTTCAGCTCGTATAACTGTGTGAGGAATCTCCCGCCTTCCCAGTGACATCATAATTTATTCACTGCACGAGCCATGGGCGGGAGTTTTATCTACTTTATTGGAGGGAGCAGGTAGCTTGGAGCTGTGAGTAGGATGTGAAGGGTCTGTGTGCACTTATTCCCGCCACTGCCTCCACCCAACATGACTGCTGCAGACAAATACCACCAGACCGACCACTGAGTGTACAAGTTTCCCCATCCCCAATTCAGTAACAGTGCGGCAACTCTATTTGCCCTCTTTGAAACTCTGCATCTCCAGAACCCTCACCTCATCAACTGCGTCCAGGAGCTTTGCTCTCTGCTCCCCCCACCCCCCAGGGAAAAGTCTTCAGTAGTACAGACACTGCCTGGCTGACTCATTATCCACAGCAGTGAGCCAGCCAGGCTCTTTGTCAGTGTCAGAGTGCACAGTTCCTCCTCTGCAGCTCTCTAGCATCAGAATGACTGCTGCTCTGACCCCAAGGACACATCAGCGTCATTCATTCAGGGGAGAGCCGTGGAGGAGGAACAAGAAGAGGAATACATGCAGGGACAACATTACAGGTCAGTGAAATGAGAGCATGTAATGAGTAAAGGCTGCACACACAAATACAAGGGGTATAGTGATAATGACTGCACATACAGGGGGGTATAGTAATAATGAATACACACACACACACACATGGATATAGTATTAATGGCTGCACACACACACACACACATACAGGGGGTATAGTAATAATGGCTGCACATACAGTGGCGGGTATAGTAATAATGACTGCATACACACACACATACAGGGGTTATAGTAATAATGGCTGCACACATATATACAGGGGGTATAGTTATAATGGCTTCACACAAATATACAGGGGGTAGTAAAAATGGCTGCACACACACACACATATGCAGGGGGTATATTAATTGCTGCACACATACAGGAGTGTGATAATACAGTAATGGCTGCATATTTACAAGGGGAGGGTGAAGAAATAGCTGCACGCTTACTGTATAGGGGGATGAAGGAATGACTGCACACATACGGGGGGGTGAAGGAATGTCTGCATACATAAATAGGAGAGGGATGAAGGAATGGCTGCAGACATATGGGGGGTGAAGGAATGGCTGCTCACATACAGGGAGGTGGTGAAGGAAT
>WWET01004644.1:37923-54941 GCA_011038615.1 Limnodynastes dumerilii | reverse complement strand
TAAAGGGGGGGGGTGCAGAAAAGGCTGAACATATAAAGGGGGCAAAAGGAATGGCTGCACACATACAGGGGATATATGGTTAGAAATATGGAAGAAAGGAGGAGGAAGTAGAAAAAGGAAGAAAGGTGATACACAGAATAAAACAAATTAACCCTAGTACTGCCCTAGTATAACTGTGCCCTGTTGGCAGTATTAGGGAATCATGGGATTAATGTGTGTGCAGCTGGTGAGTACACATTAACCCTGGGGCTGCTGGGTCCGCACATTAACACACTTAAACCTAGTACTGCTTGCAGTAAAGCCACCAGGCGAGTTGGCACTACTAGGTTAATGTGTGTGCTACAGGGGACCTACCAGCAATATAGCCAATGCATGATACACAGTCACAATACAAGCACAATACAGGAAATAAAACTTTAAAAAAAAAGAGGTTTTTTTTGTTTTTTTTTATATTCTGGACTAGATTAGCATATTTAGGTGGGAGTTAAACTGGGTTATAAGCTCTGACTAACCAATGTGTAAGAATTCTGGGTGACAAAAAAAAGTAAGCAAGTTAAAATAAATACCCCCCCCCCTCACTCAATGATAGTGCAGGAAACTACAGTTTCCATGGTGATGCCTATACATATCGCATCCCCCCGCCGGCCCGTTCTTTTCAGACCAATCTCCCCATATATCCCTCTTTTCCTCCCCCTAATAGCTGTTATTAGGGGAGGAAATGGGGGCATGTACGGGGAGATCGCTGGAATACAGCTATGTGAGTAAATGTAAAAAAAAAAGTTGTTTTTTATTCAAATAAATTTAAAATTAAAAATATAAATTATAAACATATATTCATATTAAAAAAGCAATAACTGTAAAAAAAGACAAAACTTACCTGTCCGGGAAATGCGTCTGACTAAGATTTCAGAGTTCCGGTATGAAGACACTGTGCATACACAGTGTTTTTCATGTTGGGACTCTGAAATTTTGAAACTACCCCCCACGGGAGTCTTTGGGCATGCGCAGGACTTCATTCATACGAAGTATGAATGAAGTTCCCTGCGATGACCACAGAGATCATCGTGAGACCTCGTAGGGCAGGTAAGTTTTTATTAAATTAAATGAAGGAATCTGCCAGGCTCGCTGCGAGGAGAAGCTTCTTTCATTTAAATATGAACTTGTATATAAATAGAGCCCACAGTGCAGTCTGTACAAGCTACGGAGAGATGGGGGACGAAGGTTGGAGTTTTGGAAGGCTCTTTTGTGGGATTTTGTGGGACCAAGAAGCGAGAAGAACCAGAGCCGAAGTGAAACGTGTCCTCTCTCGCTCAGTGGCAGGCCACACCCCCCAATATAGTGAATTCTTGCAGTTCACTGCATCAGAGCTGAAAGGTGTCAAAAGTGTTCATGCAAATCTGCACCATAGGGGAGGAGTATAAGATGCAGATCCAGTGTATAAAATTGTCAGTAAGGCCAAGCTGCTGCAGCACATTCCACAAGAAGGGACACTCCACGGAGTCAAAGGCTTTGGAGGCATCCATCAACACAATTACAGCCTCCTTCCCATGCCTGCAGGACATTTGAATTTGTATATGTTGCGTTAATGGCTGCAAAGTTGAGGAGACGTTGACAGAGGACTGCACAGACAGCACCCCTTCTTTTTTGGGGGTGGAAAGAGGGAATTAGTGATTTTAATTAGACTAAAATTGTCCAACAAGTGACAGATAAGGAAAGTCTTACATTTTTTGTAAAGCTCAGTGGGTAGCCCATCAGCGCCTGGGGCTTTATTATTTGGAAAACAATAAATGGCTTTATTGGTTTTCATATCCGAGATAGAGCTATTAAGAAACATCATAAGACAGAGAGGGGAGTGTAATGGTATCATGGTAGTCCATGAGAAGGTGGTGAGTTGTTGGTGAAAACCCTTGAAAACTGCAGTTATTATTGTTATCCTGCCTTCAGAGTGTATGTTGCCTGCCTCTTTGCTGATAATTGGAACTAGACGCGAGGCTGCCTCCTTTCTAGATAGCCAACTAGATCATAGAAAGGTAATAAAAAAGAGCAAGGTTACTTTGCAACACAGTCCCAAACCTTTTCCAATCACATTATATACCTCTCATAACCTAGGTATACCTATATTCCCAAGCATTACAACTTTGTAGAACTACTAAATACTTAACATTCCGAGCACACAGCCTATGTCCTAGAACACGTAAAGGAATGCCTTATGCCGCTTTAACATCACCAACTCTGAAAAACCCGGGTCTTTAAACCCAGGATTTTCCAGGAAAGAAATGCTGGGTCAAAATAAAAAGACACTTTTTTAAATACCAAAAACCTGGGAAATTCCCGGGTCAGACTCTTTCACATCACCAATGAATTTACTGAGTCTGCCCTGTCTAGCAACTGTCAATCGTTGTAGAAATTAGCTCTTATTGGCTGCTTCACGTGTGCTTTTACAGTGAATGTCATTGTTTTAATGGACTAGAAATTAATGCAGAAATGGCGACATTGATTTTGACTCCAAAAAGGATCCAAAAAGTGATTCCAAAAAGGAAAAAACCTTTTAAGATTTTAACTGCTTTTAGTTAAAAAAAAAAAACCAGTGAATTAAAAAATTTAAATTCATACCTCTTTTCCAGAGTCTCCTTAAATGGAAACTAATATTGATAGAAAGGCAATATGTGTATAGAAATGTATAGGCAAATAGGTGTAATGAAGCAGGCTACACAATTACATAGCTTACGTATCTGGGTTGTTTGCACTATATGTGATTGTTGAATTTTAAGATTTTTTTAATGTTTACTGATCTAAAAAAAAAATCCCAAAAAGCAGGATTTAAATAACACTGGTAGTCAATTACATTGAACTTGATTCAGACCCCTTATTTTCATACATGTGAGGGGGATGTTGCATAGGATGACAGGGCATGCTGGCACTTGTGGTTCTCCAAGCACTAGCATGCCCTGGCATCCTTGGCCATGTTGATGCTTGTAGCACTACAAGCATCAGCATGCCCTATACTTTGCAAATGTTTTTTTTTTTTTTGTGATCCGACACTACAAACAGATTTGTTTACTGTGCCAGTGTGCCATTTCCAAGTCTGAAGAAGGGCAGCATATGATGATCATCATACGCTGCCCATTTTTCCATCCAATCGGGTTGCAATGTGAAAAACCCGGGTTGCAAAACAACCCTGGACCCTTCACATCACCACCCTTCCCGGGTAGGACCCAGGAAAAACCCTTCTTTTTTCCCGGGTCTTTCGACCCGGGTCGACCGGAAGTACCCCTTTCACATCACCACCAAATACCCAGGATTTTGCAGAGACACAGGTTTTTTGCGAAAATCCCGGGTATTTGGTGGTGATGTGAAAGGGGTATAAGAGGCTGGGAAAGTAAGACCATCTATGACAATGAGTAAGACAGTGAAGAGCACTTGACACCATTGATGCCCTAGTAGCATTAACATTTTCTTAAAACAATACTAAAAACTGCCTAAAGAAAGATATTCAATGATATCTGATTTAATTTGATGTTGTTAGCACTTTACTTTGTGTTCATCTGTTAATTTATTTGAGGTAACAAAGTGTATACAGCATATGTCAAAGTATCATCTTCCATAAGGTGGTGTTAACAATATCGTATGTACAAATTCTCATCTGCATGAACAATCTATGTTAGGAATAACTCATGTTACTCATATAAATTCTTCAGTGTGGAATTTTGTAATATAAAATTATATTATAATACTGTATAATACCATTGATTTTCCTTTCCCCTTTTCCTTTATCTGACTATAACTCTTGCCTTTACCCTATGTTACTAGAAACTGATTTGTCCATTATTTATTTATTTAATAACAAAGGTTATAAATGCAGCCTTGGCACTAGCAGCAAAACCAAATAGCAAAGTTGCGCAGGAAACAATGGATCTTTTCAAAGATCAGTGGGAAAAACAAGTTCGAATATTGACTGATGCTGTTGATGACATCACATCAATCGATGACTTCTTGGCTGTTTCAGGTATTTTTTGTTTAAATTCTGGTTATTATATTATTGAAAAAGATAAATTTTACTAATCATGGGCTGGATCCAGGCTTTAGTAAGTGCTTGAAATTAGTTACTCCTGGGCTAAACCATATTGATTGCAGGGGAGTCATATTTCATCTGTTACAAACAGTATTAGAATTGAAAGGTGATGTTTCCTAAGGGTGTGGGTCCCAGCTTAGAATGGCCCTATTGCGATAGGGCCGTTTCTTCCCAGCCAGTTTAGAATTTGAGAGCTCATTCACCGCAGAGGTCCACAATTCTCCAAAATAGCCACTCTGAAACAGCATCCCCTCTTAGATGCTATCTCAGCCATGCTTTAAAACAAACACATGCAAAATAGTGCTTGCTCAAATCAATTTATAAGTCTAGAGCAGGTGCTCTAGATAAAATGTAATTGTTTAGTTGCTAGTTAATTGCAAGAGTGCTGAGGGTGCTTTTTTTGTATGTGAAATTTCCCCATACCTTTCTAGCACCTGCTATATATTAACTTAGGAATTGATTTGAACAACCAAAATTTTGTGTGTAAATATATGTATGTAGGTGTGTGTTAGAATTATCATCATAAGCATAGGTTTCTAATTGTAAAAGCTAAAAATATATACTTTTGTTTCATTTCAGAGAATCATATTTTGGAGGATGTCAATAAATGTGTTATAGCACTTCAGGAAAAAGATGTTGATGGTTTGGATCGTACTGCTGGTGCAATACGAGGACGTGCAGCAAGAGTAATACATGTCGTTACTTCAGAAATGGATAATTATGAACCTGGAGTTTACACAGAAAAGGTTTTGGAAGCCACCAAACTTTTGTCAAATACAGGTAAAATAGTAAAGATATACTAAATACAATTTTTTGTTATTTTCATTTGTTTTTATTTTGGATGTTATAACCTGTAAATCTGCTTTTAGTTATGCCACGCTTCACCGAGCAAGTCGAAGCAGCAGTTGAAGCCTTAAGTGGTGATAATAATCAGCCAATGGATGAAAATGAATTTATCGATGCATCCAGATTAGTGTATGATGGCATACGTGACATCCGAAAGGCTGTACTCATGATAAGAGTATGTAGTTGTTGCTTGTTTGTTTTTAATTTTCTTGAAGATCTAGATGGTAAAAGGAAATTATATTTTTCTGACAACATGTGAAGACTAATTTACCAATTTAGGTCCTGATCCAAAGGTGAACAAATTCCTTAACCATCATTGTCCTGCTATCTAACACTTACCATCCCGTTTCTGTATCTCAACCTTAATCCTTCCCTAAACTTAACCCTCTCTTACCCTCTTCTAACGTTATACTCATCCAATAAAATAACCCTATCCCTCCCCTAACCATCCTCCTTCACAGCCTAACTTTAACCTTCCCTGTCCCGCAGCCTTAGCTTAGAGAACAGATACCTTTTTAAAATAAGACCATTCGACATGGTGCCTGTCCTGGTATTGAAATTATTATATTGAAAAGGTGTCAGCAATGATAGCGCCAAAATTAAGCTTTTGGCTGTATTATTGTCAAAAATGGGATATCGCAGTGGCAGCTACATCCTGCAATTAACTATGCACTCGATACAAAATTTTTTAATCAGAATTCATCTTTTAGTGCATTCACATTCTTAGTTAAGCACTTGCACAAAGCATAACAACAAAGTACATTATACATTACAATGAAGTGTCCTGTACTTTATTCAGATCTCTGGGAAAAGGGACTGTAACATGCTGCTGGTTTCCAGATATAACCAAATCCTGTGTAACCATTGACCTTTTAGGTTGCCCAAGTTGCTGTGGTATACATCCTATCCCGATATAGTGCCTACACTCCTACTGCACTGTTGGAGGGGTTTTACTGCCACCACTAGACTCCTACAATCGGCCCCTAGAACCATTTTCTTCTGTGTATCCACTGATATGGCTGCTTGGCCATTGTCCCCACTTGCTATGGTTCATGACTGCAGGTAGCTGGCAGAGTTGACAGGAGGCTGGGTTCACTCAGGTCAGCTAGGGAACGGATTAGAGATCAGGTAATCTGTATCTGATAAGGACCTGGATATGTATGTTAAAGGTACCAGTGATACAGAACTTGGAACAGATGGAACACTCTTTGCAATACAAAATACAGCTTATTTTATATTGTTATTGACAAGGGTGTAAACCTTGCTCCCCGCTCCTATAGACCCCACATCATCTGGACTTTTAAATATAATATTTACCATCGGGATATATGCATTCCCTGCAAACTGAACGTTAACACACTTTGGACCTAATTTACACCAATTTAGTTATTTCCTAATTCAGTTTTTATCCTTTAAGATACAAAAGGAAAGCTAGTGACCACTGTGCTTTCAGGCCAAAAGGCGTTTTGGTCATAACAACAGAAAAAGACCTAATTAACATAGGATTTCCTTCAGCACAGTTAAAACCAGTTTTCTCAAAGTTTGGCATACAGTCCTAGATATTAATACATTTCCAATATTAAAATGAGTGCATTTCTAATGATATTATACACAGATGCACTGTGGACCTGATTCACATTTGAGAGTGAGTTCAGTGCAGACAGAATCGCACCTCGCACTCACTTGTCCAGCCCCTAACCCTACCCCCGTGTTTAGGTACCTTATGGCACTTAAGAGTGCCATAGCGCCAACTTTAATAACCGCGTGTAGTTTCCTTCTTAAGAAGGAAAATACGCACAGATAATGGCTCTCAAAAGAGACCATGCCTGGTCATGTAACGGCAATGAGAAACTAATTTTCAGTTTGGAAAAAAAAAAGATTAGTAATGTATAATATTAATCTGTCATAATAAACACATTGTTATATATTTTTATCATGTAAATTTTTATTGAATATATTGCATTTACAAACAAAACATTAAAACAAAACACTTACAAAAGACATGTATTGCACTGTAAACATTTATACCACATTTATTAGCCGGTACAGACCATTAAAAAACGGTATTGTACCTGCTATATAGGTACAGTTGGAGGGTATGCTACTGGGGAGGCTGCAGACACATGATGGGGGACACTGGATGAGGGATACTGGGGACCTGGCAGACACATGATTGGGGATACTAGGGAGGCTGCAGATACATGATGGGGGATACTGGGGAGGCTGGAGACATATGATGGGGGATACTGGGGAAGCTGCAGACACATGATTGGGGATACTGCGGAGGCTGGAGACACAAGAATGGGGACTACTTGGGAGGCTGCAGACACATGAATGGGGTCTACTGGGGAGACTGAAAACACATGATGGGGGCTACTGGCTAACATATTTAATGTTAGTTATAAGAAAAAAAAGTTATTAGCTTTGATGTTAAATTTATAAAATAAAAAATAACAATTAAATGTAATTTCTGTGTATGCACTTTGTAATTCCTAATTTTTATTTTTTTTGGGGTATATTTAGCTTTTTGTGTGCCGCGGAATTCTGGAAAGGGCTTAGGTGTGCTGAGGAGCATTACTCTAAACAATTGAGCACATTTGGAATGTATATAGAGACACAAGAATAAATGGAGGGACATTGGGCCGGATCCAGAACTACGTCCGTCTTCCATAGTTGGACGTTTAGTCAATGAACAGTAGCTACTGCGCATGCGTAGTAGCTATTGTACGTAATCTGCGTATCATTTCGATATGTAGATTGCGTCTATGCGATCTAACGTTAACCCACCCAGTGTGCTAAGGGTAATATATATTCTCTGAAAAATGGAAAGATGGAAATTTTGGAGGCACACAGAGGACGTGATGTCAAGTATACAACTCTGCATATCTGTCCAGTCACAGTCAATATATCTAACACATAATGAAGTTTTAATGTTATCTTTTGTGGTGTATGCATACACGATAACTTTTCTTATGCTGACATGCTTATGTTTGGTTCCAGACTCCTGAAGAGCTGGATGACTCCGATTTTGAGACTGAAGACTTTGATGTTAGAAGTCGAACTAGTGTACAGACTGAAGATGACCAACTTATTGCTGGACAAAGTGCAAGAGTGAGTTTTAGTTGAATTAATGAAATAACATTTATTGTTTAATTTTAATGGATTTGATTAGATTCAATTTTGTTTTCTGTCTGTATCAGAATCTTTCTGCAGATATTGCAGGTTAATTCTTTGTAAATCCTTAAAAAGTCCAGTTTTAATAGATATCACTTTATATAATACATATATTTATGTATGTTCCAACCCATAGGTAAGTATATGTATTATTTTGTACATTGTCATTCATTAAATTAAACTATCACATTTTAATCGGCATAACATACACAAGTACTTGAACAAACCTCATGGGTGCATGGAATATATAGGAGACACAAACAAATAAAATATATTGATGCTTTTAGTGTATGTAAGGAGATTAAATCCACAATTAATGGTCTGTTACAAAACCAAATCACTTGCTTTAACAGTAAAATATATATATAATCTTTATGCAAAACCAAGCTGCAATATGCTTTGTATTTTTAGATCAATGCAAACCTTAATTATATGACTGTAACAGAAATATCACACAGTTAATTATTCTTATAATTTATGCATTGAGGTAGCCTAAACAATAAATTTTTTCAGAAACTAATTAGCAACAAGAGAACTGAGTGAAAAAACTTACCCAGAGACCAATGCTTAGCATTGCAATAAAGGGAAATATATTATCTAATGTGAGAAACATAAAAAATATATATAAAAAATTATAACAAACAACCTGTCAATCTGCTGCTCATTAAAGGTAAAAACCACTTTCCAAAAAGTGGAAAACAGCAAAAAAAGGAAAATATCAGGAGCGCAGGATTAGATTAATTTATTGAAGTAAAAAACAAAACAACAAAAATCCACATATAAATTTCATATGTAATATTAAATAACAATAAAATGTCTGCATACAGAACCCACTGTGGATAAATAGGGGCCCCCATAAAAATGTGTCAAAGGTAATAGATTGAATTTCTTAAATATATAAATGCGTTGATAATAACAGCACTGAAAAATAGTTTTCTTTCAGAAATGGTTAATGATTTGGTAGTAGTAACTAGTAGAATAGCGGTGTAGATGGTACTATGTCCGATATTTAAAAAATATGTTTAATTGCCCAGTCTAGTTACTTTGTGATACAAAGGAAAATATCCTTAGAACCTCAGTACTGACCTGCTCACAGGTATTATCGTGAGCCAGGATGAAGCTCCATCGCAAAAGTTCTCCAGATCTGTTCAATGCATTGCCATGGATAGCTGGATACTAAGCCGTCACTATTTTCTAGTTGGCAAGAAATAGCAGAAGCTGAGAGTATTATTTATAATATGCTGAGTGTCTATAAAACGTTTCAGTTAATCTCTGATATATTCTGGAGAAGATAAGTTGAACACTGGTGTCCAATCTGTACAAAGTGGGATCATGCAGTAGTAGTTTTGGCACCCCTGACACATTTCTCAGACAAGATTTTTTTCAGAGTGTGCTGAAAGTACCGTGTTTTTGGATAAAGTAGACTAATAATTAGTTGGTGTCAGGAGTTAAGCATGTGTTTTCTACAGAACCCTGAGAACTTGGGAGCTCCTAACTTTGTCAAATAAATGATCTTTACCTCAGAAACATTATTAGTTTGTACTTACTTTTTGGCTAAATATCTCATTTTCCAAAGAGATATGTAGCTTGGATCCTTACAGAGTTCAGAGACAGTAAATCTTGCCACAAGGGTCCCCTGTTAATCTTGGTTGCCCTTCCCTCTGTTTCCTGGGTTATTGGTCCTAACAAGATAGATGAGTAACACTATTATTAGGTATTTTCCCTAGTGCCCATTTTCTATATAATCAACTGGAATTGTACTAAATATGTGTTATGTTTTTATATTTTAGGCTATAATGGCCCAGCTTCCACAAGAACAAAAAGCTAAAATTGCTGAACAGGTTGCTAGCTTCCAAGAAGAAAAGAGCAAACTTGATGCTGAAGTTTCTAAATGGGATGATAGTGGAAATGACATTATTGTTCTAGCAAAACAGATGTGTATGATAATGATGGAGATGACTGATTTTACCAGGTATAATTTTTGTTTTTGTAAAATGTCATAACAAAAGCACAGGATGGGGTCAGTTAGTATGAGTAACACTATGTTGAGCTATAAGAAGATTCCATAGACAAAAAACCTTGCGGTTTAACATGTATGATTAAGGTTTACACTTACATAAAATATTGAGACCTTTGAAAGTTTACCACTCAAGCTCCAGAAAGCAATAAAATTTCGACATTAAGGCTGGAGCCTTAATGGACGTGTTCCTTAAGCTATACAGACATGTTATACAATCACATCCTGTCGTTCACTGCAGATTCAGCACTATCATGGAGTGAGATTGCTGTCACTCACAAAATGGTGGAGCTGCTAATTTACAAATTTATGGGTTTGATTACCAGCGGTAAATAGACTGTGACACAGGGTGGGAAGTTTTGAGAAAGCTGACCCCTCTGCACCCACAGTGGTATTAATTTGCTCAATTCTCATGCACAGAAAAGCCTTGCTCTGTTTTTTTTTTTACTGAGGTGAGCGGGGGGCATTGAGTGGAAAGCTACATCACTAGGCCCTTGCTGTAGTTCAGTATACACACATTCTGTCTATGCAAGTAAAGGTCTGAGCAACTACTTTCAGAAAAGATAGTCCTAGTATGACTCCCATTCAGTCATGTTTTATAAATAGTAACATATTTAACAATATCTGTAAAGGTAAAGCTACACATCCCGGTTACTTTTGCAATCAGACCTAAGAAGACCGGCCCAGATCCCAACCTATGTACACTAGCGTATTTACGCTAGCCGATTATGTAATTTCACCCGTTTGTATTTACTGCGCATGCACTCGTCAGATGTTACGCCACCAACATACGTACCATATACGAACAAAAGGGTGGGGACAGCAATACGACACACATAGTTACGCTTTGGAGGCGGGGAAGGCATTTAATTTGGAAAGTATGGGCCAGGTTAGGCCGTCATGTACGTAAATCCATTATGTACGTTAGTACTTACGCTATGAAAAGGTATGGTTTGGGCAGCGTAAAACGGCCAAAGTATGTACGACTGAGGTGAGTGCCTATGTGAGTGCATAGTAATCACGCTAGCGTAAATACGCTACGCGTTGTAACGTAACTAGCCCGTAGGTCTGGATCTACTCCACCTTAACTATTCACCAGTATGTCTATTTTTTTCTCTGGTGTATATGTGGGATGTATTATAAGGGCTTGTATGTGTGTTATGATGTGTTGGGTGTAGTCTAAGCTTTAGCGGGCAGAGAGGAAGCACAGCCCATTTCCGAGGAAACAGAACTTTGTGTACTATAGTAACCCTAGCGTAACATCTGGAGGGCGCATGTGAAATCAGGTCGGTTAAGTGACCTAATGTTATTAATTATGAATCCGATCCGTAATTACCAAATGATCCCAATTCCTGTTGTTGTGGGTACTCTCTTTTATGTTGCATAGCTGCTGAAACCTTCAGTTGCATAAAATGAGTATGCACATTTGTGAATTAGCAGCTCCACCAATTTGTGAGTGACAGCAATCTCATTTCATGATAGTGCTGAATATGCAGTGAAAAACAGAATGTGATGGTATACCATGTCTATAGCTTAAGGAACACGTCCATTACGGCTCCAGTCTTAATGTCGTAATTTAATTTCTGTTTGGAGCTTGAATGGTAAAGTTTCAAAGATCTCAAAATTTTATGTCCGTGTAGAAAACCTTAATCAGACATGTTAACCAGAAGGTTTTTGTCTATGGAATTTCATGGCTTTTTATAAAGCTAAAATAGTTATGTTTTTAACCTTGGAAACAGACAATGTCATTAATAACCTATAATTTACACAGATCACATTCTGCCCCAACACTGTACAAGCCACATATCTGTGCAGACATTGATGCTTAGCACATACGCATTCTGCCCCAACACTGCACCAAACTATATCCTCACTCACATGTTCAAAGTCAATAGTTTTAGGTGGTCCCTTAGTAGCTGCACGATAAGCATGCCTTTATAGAATTTCTCATTAAGTGTGTCCAGCTCAGCTATTGCCTCAACAAGGGCTGGATACAGAATTTGTAAGGACAGGCGATTTTCATACGTTGCGAACGGGAATCGCCTGTGTGTATATATTGGGCATGAGTAGTTAAAGGAATTATGCATGGGACAGCACCCGTCTGAGATATACATGGTGGGTGGGAATAGGTAATTAAATTATACAGTAAGAGCTTGGCTAAGCTAAGGTAGGGTGCTGTCCCTGTGTGAGGTGTAGTGTAAGGGGGTCCATTTGTAGTTATGTGTAGTGTAAGGGGGTGTATGTGTAGGGTGTAGTGTAAGGGGGTCTATGTGTGGTTCTGATATGTAGTGTGAGGGGTGTATTTGTGGGGTGTAGCGTAAGGGGGTTTATGTGTGGTTATACTGTGTAGTGTAAGGGGTGTATGTTGGGGGTGTAGTGTAAAGGAGTTTATTTGTGGGGTGTAGTGTTAGGAGGTGTATGTGTGGGGTGTAGAGGAGTGTGGGTCCCTGTTGTGAAGGGCCCTATTTCGATAGGCCTGTTTTCTAACAGCCAGTTTTGAACTAGCTGGGATATCAATTACTTATGCATAGCAAGCGATCCCCAGAGCACCAAACATGGTGCTCCGAAAGGTAAGTAAATATTCTATCCCTAATCCTAAGTCTCCCCCCTGCAGCCTAATCCTAAGCGTCCTCCCCCACTGCAGCCTAACCCTAAGTCCCCAGAGATAGATCCTCACCTCTCCAGTGGTCCAGCGGCAGCACTTCTGAAAATGAATAGGTGAATATGCAAATTTAATTCATTTTAAATAGAGAAAGCCGAAAAACAATGAGCTGAGCAGCCGGAACCTAAGTCTCCAACCCCCAACCCCTCCCCCGAGCAGCTTAACCCTAAATCCCCAGAGAGGGTTTCTCACCTCTTTAGTGGTCAGGCGGCGGCACTTTTCACATACTCACCCATTCCTAAAAAAAAATACTAAAACGACTGTCATTCGTAATGAAGTGGATCGCAGCGGGGACTTGCAATGGGTGTAGTGGAGGGGGTTTATGTGTGGTTATTATGTGTAGTGTGAAGGGGTGTATTTGTGGGGTATAGTGTAAGGGGATCTATGTGTGGTTATGATGTGTACAGTAAGAGGGGTGTATGTGTGGTTATGATATATAATATAAGGGGGTATGTGTATGATGTGCAGAGTAAGGGGGTTTACGTGTGGGGTGTCGTTTAAGAGAGTGTATGTGTGGGGTGTAGTGTAAGGGTGTGTATGTGTGGGGTGTAGTGTAAGGGAGTGTATGTGTGGTTATGATGTGTAATGTGAGGAAGTGTGTGTGTGTATTAATGTGTACTGTAAGGTGGTGTATATGTGAGATGTATTATAAGGGTGTGTATATGTGTTATGATGTGTGGGGTTTAGTCTAAGGGGTGTATGTGTGGAATGTAGTGGAATGTTTGTGTTTTGTGATGTGTAATGTAAGGGGATGTATGTGTGATGTATAGTGTAAGGGAGTGTATGTGTTGTGTATGTGTGTTATAAAAAAATGAAAATAGTAAAAATAAATAAATCCTGACTCTCCTGGGTCAGCATGCTGACAGCGAGCTGCCCATGGGTTGTAGTGTAAGAGGGTGTATGGATGTGTTATGTAAGGGGGTGTTTGTTTGGGTAATAGTGTAAGGGGTTGTGGTGTGTAGTGTAAGGGGATGTATGTGGTAGGGGGAATGTAGTGTAAGGGGGTGTATGTGTGGGGGGTAGTGTAAAGCAGTGTATGTGTGTTAAAGAATTAAAAAATTAAATCTTACCTGACTCTCCTATGCCAGCGTCACATCCAGTCCGGTCTCTTTCTCTCCTCACCCCCGCTCATCTTTGTTGGACCAGTAATGGAATGATCGTAGTTGAGCAGTGGCATTTTTGAATGAGGCATTAGCATAAATGCTTACATTAATCATAAAATAAAAAATGGTGTTGTAGAGTTGCTTAACAAGAATTTTTATTCCATTCTATTTATAATGGTATATGACATAATCTGCAGTGATTTAGAATTGAAGTATTTCTCTACAGAGGAAAAGGACCACTTAAAAACACCTCAGATGTTATCAGTGCAGCTAAGAAAATTGCTGAAGCTGGCTCACGAATGGATAAATTGGGACGCACCATAGCTGACCATGTAAGTATTATTTGTTTATAATTTTTGTGTTTATAATTGGAACATACTTTTCTTTTCAATCCCCAACAAATTACAAACATTGTAATAAGACTGGGCAATATCAGAATGTGAGATGTGTTGTTTCATATTGGTATAAATAGATTGCAGTAAGAAAGAAAAGTACTTTGTTTTGGTCTGTCACCTAGACTCAGTCTTGCACAGATGTTGAATTGTCTAAGAGATTTATGTATGTATAAATGTAGAAGAATACGTTTTGAGAAAACTGCTTAAAATTTGTTTAGTTAGAACTTTTGCTCAATAATTTATTAAACATGCCCAAACAGTAAGGACATATTTAAAAGTTTAAAAGCTAACCAGTGTAAACTTGGAAAAAAAAGTTTTGTAATTTTGGAAAAGCTAATGAATGAGAATGAGGGACACACCATAGTGGTTATGTTGGGATAATATATTTGTTAGGTTAAGAAAATGTTATTGGCTACAGTAAAATACAGGCAACCATTTAGAGGCTTATATGGTAGAGTAACAAGAGATATGTCTATTAATGTATGCAGCAACATTTGCATTTTAATGAATGTCACATGAAACAGAAAAAGGCTTACTTGTAGACTGGGAGAGTGAGAATTTGCTATATAAAGGTATTAGATTACTACTATCTTATGGTATTCATTTCTTTATTATGTAAGCCATGTCTAACGTTTTTTTTCTGGAAAATTATTATTGAAAGGTTTACATGCAAGGTTTCTATTTATTTATTCGATCATTCAATTTTGGGGTTTTTATGTTTTTTTTTTTTTATGAGAATAAAAACCTACCTATGTATTAATATGACTTTGCCACCACATGCATGCTGATGTTGGTTTTATTTTCTCAGTGTCCAGATTCTACATGCAAACAGGATCTTTTAGCATATCTCCAACGCATTGCTCTCTACTGCCATCAGCTAAATATTTGTAGCAAAGTGAAAGCTGAAGTTCAGAATCTTGGAGGAGAATTGGTTGTCTCTGGAGTAAGTTAGACTAATAGTTTTTATGCTGGGTCTCGCATTATGCCATTGCATTTGGTTTTGCTAAATTATGTGACTTGCAGCTTTTTTTCTTATTTTCTCTTCATCTTAAAACTTATAAAACTTGTCTACTCGGTCTTCCTGCTACTTAACTAGTAAAGACACAGAATGATATTTATCATTTTATAATACTGTGGAAGGAAAGATCAATGGATTCTCTAAGTCATACCTATAGTAGATGTAAAACAGTGATAGGAAACAGGCGGTCCTTGAGTTCGCTTGTGACCCACAACTTCTTTCTCTTTAATATTTGTTTGTTATGGCTTGTAACACTTGATAAAGATGAAGGCCCTGATTCACACTTGCATAATTTCCCGAAATGACCAACTACACATGCGTAGTAGGTCATTTATGCACTCTACATACCAGTTAGGTACGTAGATTGCCTCCAAGCGGTCTCTTAAGGTAATTAAAAATGGGGGGGTTAGGGGCTGCACAGGTGAGTTAAGTGCGGTTCTGTCCACACCTAAGTCACTCTTAAGTGTGAATCAGGGCCGATGTCTCTTTCCTTAAGTGAATTATTTGAAATTATTGCCAAGATAAAAAATTATATATGACCTTTTGAATGGTCGGATTGCATGCTAATGTAGGTCTTGAAGTGTTTGCTCACTGTTTACTTTGATAAGATTATATTTTTTAATTTCTCTCCAATCTCTTAGGTTGACAGTGCTATGTCCCTGATTCAAGCTGCCAAGAATTTAATGAATGCTGTGGTGCAAACGGTTAAGGCCTCCTATGTTGCTTCTACGAAGTACCAGAAATCGCAGGGCATGGCATCCTTAAATCTCCCTGCTGTATCCTGGAAGATGAAAGCACCTGAGAAGAAGCCTCTTGTCAAGAGAGAAAAACAGGATGAGACCCAAACCAGAATAAAGCGCGCATCTCAAAAGAAATTCGTTAACCCTGTGCAGGCACTTAGTGAGTTCAAAGTCATGGATAGCATTTGAGCAGACAATTTTTTTTGGGGGGGAGATATTTACATAATACAATATTTTACTTTGTTATATTTTATAGTAAATATTAAATCCAATCAGCACTAATCAAGAAAATAGTGGCAAAGCGTAGAGAAACCATTAAATCCTCAAAGTAAATAAAAATCAGTTTGAAGTGGTTTGCAGAGCATTCAGGTTATACCATTGCTATATAAAAAATAAATATATAGTCTTAATCATACCTTGCTGTCCATATTTTGAATCTATCTACTGCTATTTTTTTTATCTGTTAAGATAAATATTTGATCTTAAATATACAAGTAGCTAATTGCTTTGAGTACCAATTTTTGTTCAAGCTAATGACGTGATTTTTTTTTAAGTTACTGTAGTCAAAACATGTGGCCACACCATACAATAATTAGACAATCAGTTCATAATTTGCTGATCAGCCTGATTATCATGTAGTGTATGTATGGCCTGTACAGATTTGTCTAAGCACTGAAAAAACATCTCAGTGTACCACTATGCAATGTCCCTAGGGATCAGAGCATTATTATTAAACAATTTCTCCAATATTCTTTTGCATCTTATGTAGAAACGTTACTTATGATGTTTTTCTGTTTTTCTTCTACATATATTAAATAATATATTAATTAATTGTTTTGAGAGCTTTCTGTGCTATTTGTGATGGAAGAATTATACATGGATATTATTGTTTATTTTCTTGGTCTGATCTAATAACATGCTCTTTTTGAATAGACTTTGCTGGTGATTGGCCTCCTAACCAGAATTTAGGAAATGTTAAAAAAAAAAATAT
>WWET01004644.1:9554-37737 GCA_011038615.1 Limnodynastes dumerilii | reverse complement strand
AATAGAGCAAGGTTCAGTTTTTTTTTTTTTTTTTTATATTTTTTATTGTAGTTTTCAAAATATTATGGGGATACAGAAGAAAGAAGGGTTGGGATAACATGTTAATCACATTTGATACATGCAGTGCCAAACCGAAAAGAATATACCAGGAATAAGTCTATCAAGCAGAGATAAACATGCTCAATCTGACATGCTTTCATTATAAACATGAAAGTAAAACACTGAAATCCCAAAACCTAGGGACAGCAAATTGAGGGTCAGGGAGGGATGAAGGTGAAACAGAGATAGAGGAATAAAGGTAAACTCGAAGGAGGTGAGAATTATCATCGTGTAGGTGTCATAGTGTGAAGTTAACGGTTAGTCATGTAAGACAGAGTTAATCTGGAAATGAGCGAGCCAGGGGGACCATACTCCAGTGAAACGTTTAGGAGAGTTATGAAGGATGCTAGTAATATATTCTAATTTGTAAATTCGCCAAATATCCTTAATGATGGATGAAATGGGAGGGGGATATAACTGCTTCCAATGTGCTGCAATCTGACACTTAGTAGCGTTTAGGATGTGCTTTATGAGAAGACGAGTACTTTTAGGCGCATCCGGGATGGTGCGAGGAAACAGAGAGTAGGTGGGCGAGGGTGGGATGGGAACTCCCGTGATAGAGGAGATCAGGTGGTGGACCCCTTTCCAGAGAGCTATAATCTTCGGGCAGGACCACCATATATGAGACAGGGTGCCCTCCTCCCCGCAGTGATCCCAGCATGCAGAGGAAGTAGAGGGGGAAATTAAGCTTAGCCTTTTAGGAGTTAAATACCAACGATAATAGATCTTATGAGCGTTTTCGTTAATTGAACGCAAATGGAGGTTTTAGCTAAATTTTCTCTAATTGATGTCCAATCCTCCTCGTCAAGTGATTCTCCAAAATCTCGCTCCCATTGTAGCTCATGAAGATCTTTTAGAGGGCGCTTGTACCGGTGAAACATCCGATAGAAAGTCGATATAAGTTTGGTCGGAGAGGAGCGTAGGGCGCATAGCGATTCTAATGTGGTGGAGTCTGAGGTATAAAATTGTGATGGAGCAAGGGAATTATAAAAGTGGCGCAATTAAAGGTACTGGAAGAAGCAGGTATGAGGAAGGTGGAGTCTGGTCTGAAGCTCCGTAAATGAGGGAAAAAAACGGAGAGAGGACAGGTCAGAAATGCCACTAGCTATCCATGGCGAGAAGGAGTGTCTGTCAAACCCAGGTTGAAATAATGGATTGTTCCAAAGAGGGTACATACGCCATGGTTGAGCTAAAAGTTCATATGCTTGAGTGAGTTTATCCCAAATAGAGATAGAGAAAGCTATAGTTGGCATGAAGGCAGTCTGCCCTGTCTCCCTCCTCATAATATTTCTACCTAAGCCATTGTAGGCTTTTTTAGAGAGGAGTTGGTGAAGTTGACCATTCAAGTCCAATAATTTAATGCAAGTCTTACGTTTGGGATATCTTTGGAAGCGGATTGTTAGGGAGGTAATTTGGGTTTCCAAAGCTTTAATACACGCTTCTCAGTTTTAGTTCTATTAGCTGCTAAGGAAATCAGGGTACCTCGGACAGAAGCCTTGTGCGCCTCCCAGACTATGGCTGGGGATACCTCAGGAGAGGAGTTAAATGAAATGTAGTCAGTGATAGACAGCGCAATAGAGTCAACGTTTGCTTTAGTGAGGAGTAATGATTCATCTAGACGCCATTTAGAGACATGGGACGAGGGGAGGATAGATCTATCATAAGAGAGACAGAGGAGTGATCAGACCAGACCACCGGGGTAATGGAGGCGCAGGAAAGACGCTGCGTAAGATTGCGATCTATTAGAATCATATCAATACGCGAATGTGTATTGTGAGGAGAGGAATAGTGAGTATATTGTTTGCTAGTAGGATAGAGGGTGCGCCATAAGTCATACAGGTTGAATCGGGTGAGCATAGAAGTGAGAGTTTTGGAGAGGCGAACCAAGCCTGATGAAGCAGAGAAAGGAGCGCAATGATCAAGGGCAGGAGGAAATCTTCCTTTCATGCAACCACTTTAGTAGCATTTTTAATAAAAGTTTGTCCATCTGTCTTTCATGCTGTGTATTTTTTTTCTATTTGAAGCTCAAATGCTTCCAATAAAATTTTATTGATTCCTTTTATATTATAGTGTGAATGGTACTCCATAAATTACAAGTGCTTACAAAATTAATACTCTAATCCAGCAATTGCTGGGAAACAGGTTAAATCACCACTGTGATTGTGGATTTATTTGACAAATTCTACTGTGAAACTTTTTTGATCACTGTTTGTCCACTGGTCACTCTTCACCTCTACCATGCTGTATATTGGTCACAACTTTTCCAAGGTGTAAGCTGCCCCTTTCAGGAGTAACGGATTCTCTTGGCCCACACCTTCTTTTACTAATCAATTTATAAACACATAAATCAGGGTTGTTTACTTTCTATTTCTTCCCTCCCAGAGATCTCTGAGGGAAGAAATAGATACCGGTATGGGGGTAGGGCATAATGATGTTATTTACGCAAATCATATCATTAAGTCGTGTCCCCTGTCCATCACTAATGCAATTCACAGAGTTCCTGGGTGATCAGGGCTTGATGATGCAAATAATGTCGTCAAGTGCAGCCCAATTCCTCTAGTAACACTAGGAATTTCTGTAATGACAGGCAGGGGGTGGGAAATTTGTCTGCTCTTCTGTGATACCGAAAGAAAATGCCCAAATTTTGTGAGTACTCCTTCCCAAAAGCAATTTTCTATATGCAGAGCATTTCGACAATTATGCAGCTGCCATTCAGCTGGTGGCTGTATCATAGTCAGTCTCAGAATTTAATCTGCCACACTGTTCAGTTGATGACAGTTAAGTATAATCTGTGAACACTGGTTTCCAGGAATGTAAAGTTCAATAAATTTAATTCTATGTCGGCGGTGCCTTTACTTCCAGTGCCACGATACTTCCATAGCCTGGGTTAATCCATGATGACGGTAAGCGGAAGTGACTTCATAGCGCTGCGCCAGAAGCCTACTTAAAGAAGAAGCATGCATTACTGCTGTCTGTGTGTCAAGGGTTTGACAGAGTTGACAAGAAGCAGCAGCAAATGGACCCCATAGGTACCTGTCTTATACTTTTCATGCTGTTATGGCTCATGCTAATTATGGTATTTAGGCTTTGAAACTACATCTTAATCTCTGCACACTGTTATTGACAATAAACTGTCTCCGCAGAGAACGGGGTAAGCCCTTATTTTCTATGTGTTCATTTCCTAGCCTAGTTTCAATAGTTACGTAGTTCAGTCTGTTGTTTCATGTCAGAAACTAGTAAAGAGAAGGTGGAACTGAAAACAAAATATAAGAAGAAACACTTATCAAGGTCCTGTGGTACTACGTGTAGAATGTACTAATAAACAGCAACAGCAGCTGTCTGCACAAATGGTAGAGCTTGTGAATTTGATAAAAACGGCTCTGGCCTGGAGGACCTCCAAAGATGTCATTAAAAAGATCCAGGTCTGCACTGAGTGATGCCTCAGAGGATTAGCGGTTGGAACAGTGTGCAGCTTTTTCTGATGATTCTGTACAGTTGGAAGTTTCAGTCGAATCACAGGCGGAAGAAACGTTCAAAGCAGATTTGGTAGAGAATCTGCTCAAACTTAAGTCATTGAATATTGAAGAGAATAGAGAGGAAGTGATACTGCAAGATTTGGAGGCTAAAAAGAACAATATAATATTTCCTTCTTCCCAGGTTCTAAAAGACATGGTGATAGAAGAATGGAATAATCCAGACTAGAGGCTAGCAGCCACCAACAGGATGAGCAACCTCTACCACTTTCCACAGGAGGAAATTAAGAAGTGGGAAGAATAACTGAGAATAGATGCAGCTATAGCCAGAATCTCCATTGGAGGATGTTTCTGCTTTTAAAAACTCCATGGAAGAGAAAATGGAGATTGGTCTAAAAAAAAACAACACTCCGTGGCAGGAGCAGAAGCTGGTGTAGCACCTTGGAAAGTAATATCATGGATGGAATCAAGCGTGCAGATCTTTAGAGACAGTTGCAAGATATACAGCTTACAGTTGATTTTATATGTGAAGTGTCACTAGATTGTCAGCCAGGGCTGGGGCTACTGTAGCCGTAGTAAGAAGAGCATCACATTTATTCAAAGAACAAGCTTCTCACTCTGTCTTTTCAAGAATTCCTTTGTGGTCCAAAAGCTGGATGATATTTTTAAAACATTAGATGGGAAATCATCTCGGCTACCTCAGGAAAAAGCAAAAAGACAGTTTCAGAATAGATCTTCCTTTTAGGGAACCTTCTAAGATTATAAAGAAGCAAAATAAAAACATTAGATCCACCCTTCAACAGTTGGCACAATGCAGGAACACCAGTCTGGAGAAAATAATGGGAGGAAGGTTACTAAAGTTTTGCATAACAGTTTCACAAATGTGTTTTAGAAGTGGTCACAGAAGGCTGCAAATTGGAGTTCTTAAAGGAACCAGGTAAATTCTTCACAGAATCCCCAGTACCTGTACTAAGAGAAGAAATGTTAGCTCTAAGGGACAGTTTAGATGGTGGTGGTTGAGGTTCCCAAAAGAGAAAGATTTGTAGGTTTCTGCTCCCAATATTTTACAGTGAAAAAAGCAAATCCTATATCTAAGGAACTTGAACAAGAATATCAGGGTAAAAATCTTGAAAATGAGATCAGTTCATATGGGTCTGCATCAAGGCATGTTCATGACGACGGTGGACTTGAAGGATGCTATCTACACAAACCTATCTTCGCAAAGCAACAAAAATATCTAAGCTTTATGATTTTTGGAAAACACTTCCAGTTTATTATTATCATTTATTTAAAAGGCGCCATAAGATATCCGCAGCACCATACAAAATACAGTACAGGCAAAAAGGGTAGGAATTGACAGCATAGTTCATAAAATACAATATAAATATAAAAATACAATAAAGTGAAACTAGCACAGACAGCAAAGCAAAATGCGAGGTGTCAAGCTTGGCAGAACAGACAGGAGGGGATAGAGTAACGTGGTAGTCTAGGGGACGGAAAGGTGGATGGAGTCGACCTCAAAGGAAGAGAATATGAGGGAGGGCTCAGTGGGATAGTGTGGAAAGTGCAGGAGGGAGAGAGGATTAGGCCGACACCGCCAACCATGATGGTCACCGGCTCTGGGAGAGTGGGAGGAGAGACCGCCATAGGCCAGAGCAGCGGGTGAGGTGGTGTCAGTGGGGGGAGAGCTATGTTTCAGTGAGTTAAGAGGTTGAAGGAGTTAGAGATAAACAGATCATGTATGGCTGGAAGCTTGTTACAGGTGAATCTTGTGTTCCAGAGAGCGCAGGAGAAGAGGAGGGTGGGGAGAGTGGAAATGTGAATGAGGCTGGCAGGGTTGGGTGAGTGGGGAGGGGGAAGAAGTTTTGGGTGGGGACGAGCGTGGGAGGTTAAGATGGGAATGGGATAGGGAGGGGGGCAGGGAGTAAAGAGTGCAGTGTTCAGGACAGTTGAGTAGATCCTGAGCTACGTACGCTAGCGTATTTACACTAGCCAGTGACGTAAAAACGCTGTTTTGTATGTACTGTGCATGCGCCGTACGCACTACGTTCGTCAGTAGTTACACTTTGAAAAGTTAAGGTAGGGTTTGGCAAGCGTAAAACGTACGGCCGAGGGGAGTGCTTAGGGCAGTGCAAAGTAAATACACTACGCCTTAAACCGTAATGAAAACGTAGCTCTGGATCTGGGCCAGTGGAGCTACAAGTCATGATGTGGGGGGGTGAGAGTGGATAAGAGAGAGGTCAAGGTGAGAGATGTGGAGGGCGCTTGGGCAATGACATATGGTGGCTAGACACTGCAGCTGACAGGTAGTCAGAGGACAATGAGACAGGCAAGTTAGGGAGGTTGAGTGATATGGATAAAGTACAATATCTCGGACCTAAGGGGAGGGCAAGGAGACTGGGACAGACAAAACGAGTCAGTGAAGATCAGGGAAGTGAGACAAATAGAAAATTAGAGGGCAGTTAAGTTAATGATGAAGTTGGGGAATGGCTCCAGATGAGAGGAAGTGTGGATGCTTTCTGTAGTGGAGACTACAGCAAATCAAAGGGAGAGGAATGGGATGGGTGATATGTAATGTCCTAAGCAAGAGGAATAAAGAGAAAGAAGTGGAGTGGGAAAACATAAGCAAAGTAAAAGTATTGCAGCAAAAATAAATAAATAAATTAAGAGTGCTAGACAAGTAAGTTACAGTTTACAGCACTTGGCTTCGGACTGGTAACGTCCCCGAGGATGTCCTCAAAGGTACTAATAGTTGTCATTGCAAAATTAAGAATCGAGGAAATTAAGAATCGTTCTTTGGCTTTATCTAGACGATATCTTAATTGCAGCAAGCTCAGAAGAACAGGTGGTCTCTCATACTGCCAGGGTAGTTCACATTTTACGGGAGCATGGATGGATTATAAACAAGGAAAAAAGTCATCTAAAACCAGAAAGGAAGATGAAATACCTTGGTGTGCTCATAAACACAGAGAGCATGATGGTATGCCTTACTCAGGACAAAATTCTAAAACTTGTAAAGGAGATAAAAAAAGATACAGGCAAAATAGTGTATCACAGCCGGCGACTGGATGAAGATTTTGGGGTACATGTCCGCAGCACTGGATTTGGGGGCTGATTCAGAGATGTGATTTCCACGGCACTTAGGTGCGTATATTTAAGATCCTAGAAAATTCGCAAAACTGTGCATGCGTAGTAATAGTGCAACGCCGTTTACGTAGCGGTTAGGAGCGTAAGTTCGCTAAGAGCGTAAGTTTGAATCGCACGTTCGCTAAGATCGTAGGTCTGAATCGCTCGCAAGCACTTAAGATCTTAAGTGCTGCGAATCTTTAAGATCTTAAGGATTTGCATGGAAATGGGCGGGGGGAGGCAGGGAAATGAGGGAAAGTGGGCGCGGGCTGACACTTAGGATCTTAAATGAACGCTCCCACGTCACTTAAGATCCCAAATGTCAGCGTATAGTTAAGGCAAGTCAATGGTGGTCTAAGTTTAAGATCCGCCGCTGTTTGCAAGGGGAGTGTCTGTTTATGCAGTGGGCTGGAACCTGCTAAGATCTTAGCAAAGGTGCGTATATTTGCGATCTTTTCGCAATCGCATCTCTGAATCAGCCCCTTGATTCCCTGGGCGAAGATGCACATAAGAGCAATATAGCAGTGCTTACTTCTTCAGTGGGACAAAAATCCAAAGAAAAGCTGTCAGAAAATACTTTCATTAAAGTAAGAAACAGCCTTCAGTGGTGGCTGGACTTGGAGACGCTACAAAGAGGGGAATCTTTCGCACCTACACACCTGGTTGTGGTCATCATGGACGCGAATATGTCAGGCTGGGGAGGCAGTACATGGAGCTAGTCACTAATGATGGAAGTGAAACATGCACGTGTCAGTACACATGGACAGTACAGTGAAATGGCTCCTTAAATCAGTTTGATTTAATGAATCATTTGCAGTTTCACTGTACTGTCCATGTGTACTGACACGTGCATGGCTTAATCTTTGAGACAAGCATATACTTACTGGCAGGATCAACCAGGTAGGGCCGTGTGGACCAGAAAAACATGTTCAATATCTGACAGCGGTATACACATCACAGAATTTGGAAAGTCTTTGCGTCACAGTGTAATAAATAGGATGCAAGTATCCCAGTAACACTAGAATTTTTCTCAAAAAAGAACTAGCCACAAGCTCTCTGAAAGTACGGTGCTATACTTGATAAAGATTTGGCGTAGAATAAATAGTGCTCCGTTTTTTTCAAGCAGCAAAAAGTAAATCCAGGATTTCGATCCCCCTTGGCTTTTTGGGACTTAAATCTGGTCCTGGACGCTTTAACTGGGCCCCCCTTTGAGCCACTAAAGGAAGCTCAGCTAGGGTTACTTAAAAAGTTTCCATTTTCCATTTAAACTAGCAAATTTCTCTACCATCACTCTGCCCAAAATCTCTTTTTGTACAAAGGACATCTGAGTTCAGGAGGACGAATCAGCTGTTTATTTTGGCAGAAGGTCCCAATAAAGGTGGTCCAGCTTCTAAAAAATACTATGGCCAGATGGATTAGATCCTGCATTGTAAAAGCGTACAAGTTAAAAGATCAGGTAGTGCCCAAAGAGCTTAAAGAACATACCACCAGGGCAATCTTCACTTCATGGACAAAGAAGGAAGCAAACTTAATAGAAGAGCTTTTGTGGGTGGCAGGATGGTCCTCAACTCACACATTTTCTAAAGACTAAGGAGTGGATGTTCTGTCGTCAGCTGATGCTAGCTTTGGCAGATGTGTGTTAAGCACGGTTATTTAAAAAAAAAAAAAAGATGTTTTGGTGATGGGTAGTTGCGTTTAATAATAAGTATTGCCGATGGCATATGTTATGTTAATTTACATATTTGGTCTTGCCCATCCAGTGAAGTCAGAACTGCTTAGGTATGGAGGAAACAATAGATTATTTACCTGGTAAAATGGTTTCCTCTACTCCTTATGTCAGCACACATATATTCCCAGCCCATGTATCTTGTCTATATTCTAACTTTAAGCTATAGGAAATTGGAAGACACAAGATATGGGAAGTGGGCTTCTGTTCCTGTCTGGCTCCAGAGGTGATGAATTAACCCAGAGGTGTGCTGACATGGAGGAGTAGAGGAAACTATATTACTAGGTAAATAATCTATCCATTTTTTGAGCAAAGTTTTACAGACTTCGGAAACTTATTTTCTCTTTCTGGAGGCTAGAACCAAAAAACTCTGGCATATAAGAATGTGTGAGCCTTTAATCATTAAGTCATGTGTTTTGAAATATGCCAAGAGAAATGTTTCTTTTGTGCAAAAAATTTCATTATTACAGGACAAGGTGGAAGCCCTCCCTTTGAATACCTTGGTGCAGTCTACGGAGATGATTCAGAGATTGAGAATAAGGGCCTGATCCAGAGGTACGCCCGCCGTCGCTAGGACGCTGGAGGGGACGTCCTCCAGCGTCCCTACGTTAAGGTTAGTGCTGGTGGGCGGGGGGAGGTAGGTAAATGAGGGTAGGAGGGCGTGCTAAGCGGCCATACGCTCCTGTGCGGGTAGCCTTCAGCCGGCGTAAGGAAGGGGCCATACGCCCGCACAGGGGGAGTGCCAGGGTAAGTGAACGCTGATACGCTGTGCTTTAGTAAGCACAGCGCATCAGCGTAGCTCTGGATCAGGCCCCGAGAGAGGAAAGTTACTCGTGGCCTAAGCCATGTTTATTGCAGGGAAGTTATATTTCATCTGTTGCAAACAGCATTAAAGTTGAAAGGTGGTGTTTCCTAAGCTTGTCAGTAACTGTAGTATCTGTGTGCTATAAGCAATTCAAAGCTATATCCCTGCATGAAAAGAATACGTTTAACTTGACTCCCCCTGAAATCAATATGATTTAGCCCTTGAGTAACTTTCCTCTCTTAACTTTAAACTCTTTCTTAAGTCTGAATCAGGCCTATTGTATTTGGATGGAATTAAGATTTTCAGCTAATATTAAACCTGTAAACCCATGTCTTTAGGAAATATATCTATTAGTTTTTCATTAGTGATAGATTCTAAGTATCCCACAAAATGGGGATTATTTCTCCTGTGTCTCAATTAATGATGATTGGCAGTAAAATTTCTGTGGGGTAGATTTCCCAAGATGGCTGCTTTAGGGTTTGTAGGTAGCCTTCCCCACCAGTAATCACAGGAAATTATGCTGCTTGCCCAGGTCATGGGCTTACCAGTGTCCAGCAAGCCCCAGAGAAATCAGGCTTCCACACCCAATCTCCACCAAAGAAGCTTGAGTTATATTAATCATAATGTGGGGCTCCAAGCAGGTTTTTCACTGATGGGAAATTCACAAAATAACCAACAAGATAGATGGATTGGCAACAATAAATTGACCTCCAGCCATTTATATTTAGCAATTCCCATTTAGAGCCTGGTTACTGTAAACTCTGGTGTGGGTCTGACACCATGGACTCTCAGTTTCCTTACCTGTCTCCAACACTGTCTTGAGATTGTACTTCAGCAGCCTATCAAGTATAGCCTCTGTGGAACAGGTCTTTTTTTCACAGTTCCAGAATCTCTTGCAACCTCTTTGCACTCATCATAGTAGACTGTGATGGTCGCGGCTTTGGGCCTGACTCCAGGGAATAACTGACTTATTCACTCCATTCTTCTCCAAAACAGATATGAATATTCCCCCACATCATTAACTTTAGATGAGCTAATTAAGTGCAGTAGGAGAGAAAATTTCCATAGCAATAGAGGTAGATTGTAATGACTTGATGGGAGCACTTATAAAATACGGCAATGCTAGATACACCGCCAAGCAGAAGCTTCAGGTGTGCAGGTTTTGAATAAATAGCCTTGATGGTTTAAAAAAAAAAATCCATGCCTGCTTTTGAGACCCATTCTATTGTTCTATTAAGAAGCAGCTTTGGATGGGGGCGGGGCCTGGTCTGCAATGGAGTAGGACGTGTAGTCCGTGCACTCCCTACTAAGATCCTGCTTATTTCTCCTGCAAGCGGCTCCCGCGGCACACTAGCTGTGCCAGAAGTACTTGAGGTGATACCCTCCGTTGTCCTGCAGCGTCTGGTCCGGTGTTGGTGCTGCTGGGGATCGTGGGCGCGTCTCCAGGAGCTGAGCGGTGGCAGCGTCTCCTCTGGGGCCTTGGAGCGGCTGTGTGTTTGGCGGCCCCCTCTCTCGGACATTGCCAGCGGGTGCTGTCGGAGTCCCCCCCTGTGAAGTTGAGGGTCTGTGAAGTGCCTAGCGGGTGCAGGCTGTTCTCCGGTCCGCGGATCTGCGGCGCGGGTCGGCTTCCCGCGCTTTGGAGAGTGCGGGCGCCATCTTGGGCTGAGGTGAGGCTGTGTGAGAGGAGCAGGAAGCAGCTGGCACTTGGAGGCGCGGGTGACTGCTCTGGTGGACGCAGCTGGGAGCAGATCGTTTGTGAAAGTTTTGCCTTCTCCCCTGCATAGTTTTATTAAGCTACTGCCTCTGTCCTGCAGCAGCCTGTTACAAAGATCCATCTCTACCCTCACTGCCTACTTGTGAAACTAGCTTTTAGCTTTAAGTTAAGTTTTAGCTATATCACTATACCATTGTCTATACTAAAGTAGGTGTGCACTATTAAATGATCCGCTTCTTCTCTCCCATTTTTGTATCTATATACGTCTGGATCATCTGTATAGGAGCACCCTCCCAGCATTGTCTGGAAAAAAATTTTTCATGATATAATTATATTTGTTTAGTCTGTGCGGTCCCTCCTCCCCTCCCCCCCTTTTCCCCTATCATTTCACCTTTCCTATCATCAGAATAAAACTGATGAAGTCTATGTTTCTTTTTGCTTTAAAAATCCAATGCATATAAATAATCTTTTTGTAGACTCAGGGTATAGTTTACATTCATTTTCAGTACAGAAATTTTTTTACATCTTCTGAAATAACCATTCTCCTGTCAGTAACTACAATACTATAACATAGTCCTGCAATCAGAAATTGTGAATGGGGTTGAGGATTCTTTTAAAATCACTGTTGTTTTGAAAGTGTTCTTGTTGCTGAGTGGAAAGGTACTTCACAGTTCTAGGATACATATGCTAGGAAACATGACAACTAAATCATCGACAAGTGGTTTGTAGGCGTCTGAATCTCCTACTATTTTAATGAACGTAATTCCAAGAAAATAAACTTCAGTAGTGATATAGGGCTGGATCCTGGTTCAAGTGTGATCTTATACATGAAATTTCATTCATATGGAAGGAACTTATGTGCATAAGATCCTATAGCTCATGCGTGCAAAAGGGTGTGAGCTTGCGGTAAGAACTTCACTTTTTCGAAAGGGCCATTTTTATACTAGCCAGTTCTGAACTGGCTCCTCTCTCTGAGGAAAAGCAATCGATCATCCCCAGAACGAAGATGCAGAGGCAAATGGTAGATATTTATGTAACCCCAACCCTTATCCTTACCCTAACCATCCCCTTCCATTACCCTAACCCTCTCCTCTCCCATACCCTAACCATAAGACTCCCTTCCCCACAGCCTGACCCTAAGACTCCTTTCCCTGCAGCCTAAACCTAACTCTCTCCTCCCTGCAGACTGACCCTAACACTGCCTTCCTCACAGCCTAACCCTAACACTCCCCTCCCTGCAGCCTAACCCTAAGTTTACCTTCCCCACAGCCTAACCCTAAGACTTCCTTCCCTGCAGCCTGACCCTGTCTTCCCTTGTAGGTTCCATCCCCTCCCTGCAGACTAATCCTAAGACTCCCCTACTAAGATCCATTGATCCATTCCCTCCCTGCAGCCTAACCCTAAAACTACCCTAGTAAAAATAAAAGCACTAAGCTGCCCGGTCGTCACAGCGTCTGGTCAGGAACCATTGGGTCCAGCGTGATTTTAGCTGTTAGTAGTGTAGAAATCTAAAAAGGGATTTTGTGATGACTCGCTATTGAAAATTAGTGTTCTTCAACCTTAGGTCCGACAGTACTAAGTAGAGTACTAAAAATGAGCGTGTTTTTGAAACATGCAAACGGATATGTATAGGCAAATAGGCTAAGAGGTGTAATACAGGACATGTATGTGATACTCACCTTATTGACAGCCATGAGCTCGACACCATTGAATCACAGCTGTTCAACCATGCTACTGTATGGATGCCTGCTTGTTACGACATGGACAGATGAGTCCATGTATTTTATAGCAATGTTAATTTCCATGTTACTTTTTAGGGTTAGTGTTAGGTTAGGGTTAGGGGTAGCATGCTGTTAGGAGATGGTTAGGAATAGGATGCTGTTAGGAGATGGTTAGGTTAAGGCTAAGGTGAGGGGGGGGGTTAGGGTTAGGCTGCGATAAAAGGATGGTTTAAGTTAGGCTGCAGTAAAGGTAGGGTTAAGGTTAGGCTGCGGTGAGGGGAGGGTTAACGTTAGGCTGTGGTGAGGAGAGGGATTAGGTTAGGCTGCATTGAGGGGAGAGATATAGTAAGGGTAGTGTTAGTGTTGTGTCATGCTAATGCTGTTGAGTGGATGAATTTAGCAAAAATGGCTTTAGTTGATGTATACCACACCCATGTAATGCAATAGTTACAAGTTTGAAAGTATTTTTTTATATAATCAATTTTTATTGGTAAAATGTTTGTGATGTTTGTTTAATTAAAATAAATAATGTACACATTAATAAAAATAAATATTTTTTTAATGCAAGAAAAACAAAAAAATATAACTGATGTAATGCTCACTGGTCAGTTGTTGCCAGCTTCGTCCCTACTTCCACTTTTATGTACAGGGACTACATTTGCTATTTACTCCTGTTATTAGTGACAGGTTGAATTATTTGGTTAATGGTTTTGCCAGCATCTGTCAAGCTCTTTTAGGGCACAGATCTGTTTTTTAAAAGTACACAATTATATGCACAAGCCTACACCCACCATCAAAGCCTAACCCTAACCCTCCCCTCACCACAGCCTAACCCTAACCATACCTTTATCGCAACCTAACCTTAACCACCCCTCACCACAGCCTAACCCAGGGCCATCTTAACAGAATTGTAGGCCCTGGGCAAAGCAATGCACAGGGGCCCCTACCCACCCATTCACAGGAATAAAAATGTCCCCCGATATTCCCAAATCATGTCACTCCAGCCGTCCATCATGTCTCTCTAGCTCCAAGTATCAATATGTGTCTCCAGCCCCCCAGTATTCACAAATCATGTCACTCCAGCCCCCCATCACGTGTCTCCAGACCCCCAGTTCACCATCATGTCTCTCTAGCCCACCACCATGTGTCTCCAGTGCCCCAAATTTCCATTATGCATTTCCTGCCCCCAGTATTGCACAACATATCTCTCCAGCTCCCCGGTTCCATAGCAATTTTCTTCAGATCCCTATTATGTCTTTCCAGACCCCAGTATTCCACAGCATGTCCTTCCAGCTCCCCATCATGTCTCACCAGCCCCCCTCCCAGTTCCATATATTTCTCCAGCTCCCCATTATGTCTTTCCAGCCCCCCAGTATTCCACAGCATATCCCTCCAGTTCCCCATCATGTCTTTCCAGCCCCCCAGTATTCCACAGCATGTCCCTCCAGGATGGGTGTTATGGGTGTAGAGTGCTGAACACAATTGCACTAACTTTGTTATGGCAGGCAATTTGCGGCTAATTTCTTGGAATACCAGGGGTCTCAATGACAAAATCAAGAGATCCTTGGTACTCAATTACATTAGAAAGGAAAAGGGTGATATTGTTTGTCTTGTAGAGACGCATCTAGTGGGAGGGCGCTTGCTGTCTCTCCGGAGGCAGTGGGTGGGCTGGGCGTATCATTCCACCTTTGCCTCTAACTCACGTGGTGTCTCTATCCTGATTAATAAACGAATCAAATTTGTTCCCAGTGAAGTTCTCTCTGACCCCTATGGAAGATTTGTTTTTATAAAATGTACTATTGATCGTGTGCCTGTGCTGCTGCTGGGTATATATATTCCACCTCCCTTCTCTCACGATGTCCTGAAAAAGGCCGCCTCTTTTATGGCTACTTCCCCAGACACCCCTGTACTTTGATTTGGTGACTTCAATAACGTCATGGATGCTAGCCTGGATAAATGGAGGGACCCCCCTGACCAATCTAGTCACACTCCCTCTCCTACCTCCTTCTCCAGGTTTCTCTCCACATTAGGGCTGATTGATGTATGGCGGCTTCGTCACCCCACTACCCGCCAGTATTCCTGTCAATCGACTACTTATCAGGCATTATCGCGCATTGATTTGGTTCTGGTCTCCTGTTCTTTAGTATCCCATACTGTTTCCATTAGATATTTGCCTAGAGGCATTTCGGATCATTCCCCGGTGGCGGTGGATGTGGCCCTTACTGATGATACTGGACAACGGTTTTGGAAACTTAATCCATTCTGGTTGCAACTAATGGGTGCCGGGTTGGATTTAATAGTTGATTGGGAGCGATATTTTGAGGCCAATAAAGAGGTGGCTGATCCGACTTTAAAGTTGGATGCCTTTAAGGCAGTCCTTAGAGGGACATTGATTAATCGAGTGGCAGGCATCAAGAGGTTCCATAGAACAGTTGAGGTTCGCTTGGAGAGTGAGTGTGCACTCAGGGAGGCTCGGTATGTGAGGTCAGGTTCGGTGGAGAACAGGAGAGCTTTATTGCAGATTCAAAAGGAGTGGTCGGATCATTTATTCGCTAAGGCCAGGCGTCGCTTGTTGTTCAACGGTCATTTAAATTATCATCAGGCTGATGTGGGGGGAGCATACCTGGCTTACTTGGCGGGGGGGGATCAAGCTAGCAGGCACATTATGGAAATACAAGACACTTTAGGAGATAAGAAATACAGGGCCCCAGATGTTGCGCAGGTGTTTCTTCATTATTTTAGCTCTCTTTATGCTACCAAGGCAGAGTATTTGCTGGATGATTTGCGGGCCTACCTTCATGGCATTGAGCTTCCGCGGCTGTCGGAGGAGGCAATGCAGAGCTTGGAGGCTCCATTTTCCTCAGAGGAATTGGAGGCTGCTATAATGTCCTTTCCTAACCACAAGGCCCCAGGGGTCGATGGGCTTCCAATAGAACTTTACAAACAATTTAAAGCCTTTTTTGTCCCCAAGTTATTGGAGTCCTTTGAGAATTTATTTGACCATGGTTCCCTCCCTCAGTCAATGTCAGAGGCTCTGATTGTGGTCTTGCATAAGCCCGGCAAAGACCCCTCCCTGCCAGAATCTTATCGCCCAATCTCTCTATTAACGACCGATATAAAAATACTTGCTAAAGTCCTTGCCATTAGGCTCAATAAAATAATTCTTCAGGTGATACACCCAGACCAGACGGGCTTCATGCCCGGAAAGTCGACGTCTATTAACCTGAGAAGAATGTTTACCCATCTTCAGATGTTCCAGGGTACCGAGGGGGGGGCCGCGGTGGTGTCACTTGACGCCGCCAAAGCCTTTGACTCGGTTGAATGGGGATATTTGTGGGAGGTTTTGGACAGATTCGGGTTTGGAAGTCGATTCATAAAGTGGGTGCAGCTTCTTTATTCATCTCCGGCAGCGCGGGTGTGTGTAAATGGTTATACTTCTCAATCGTTTTCTCTGGGACGGGGTACAAGACAGGGGTGTCCCCTGTCCCCGGCTCTCTTCGCTCTCGCCATAGAACCTCTTGCATGCGCTATCAGGATGAATGAGGGTATACTGGGCCTTCCGGCTGGTACAGGGTCGGACAAGATAGCATTATACGCCGATGATATGCTGCTGTTCATGGCGAGAGTGGAGAGATCTTTGCCTAATCTGCTTGAGACAGTTGAGATATTTGGTGAATATTCGGGGCTGAAAATAAATTGGGACAAGTCAAGTATATTTGAGATCTCTCCCAATCCTGAGGTTCCTATGACCCTCCCTACTGACTGTCCCCTTCAGGTGGTTAATAGATTTAAATACCTGGGTATTTGGGTTACGCCCGCGCCGCTGGACTACGGGGTACAGAACCTGCATCCTATCACAGACTGGTTTAAAACCAAAATTCACACTTGGGGCAGGCTTCCACTCTCTGTAACAGGCAGAGTTAATTTATTTAAAATGGTCATGCTGCCGAAATACCTTTATGCCCTACAACATTCGCCCATGCCTATTGCCAAGCGTGTTTTCAAACAGATTAATTCCTTAATAGCATCCTTTGTATGGGGGGGAAGGAGACATAGAGTTTCTCTGGAGGCAATATGTAGACCAAGATATCGTGGGGGTCTGGCCTTACCCAATCTCTGGTTATATTACCTGGCAACTCAGATGGCTCATTTCGTCCCTTGGCTCTCGGAAGAGGGTTGTGGTTTGTTTTGTCTGCTTGCTGGGAGTGGGGGGGAAATACCTTTGTCTCCTTTGCAATTCCTGTTATCGGCTAGGCCCAAGCGCTCAATGGCCCCATTAATTAGACAAGCGCTGATAGTGTGGCAGGCGGTGCGCGGGTTTCTGGATGATGATAGTATTGATCCGGCCACTCCTTTATGGTCTAGCGTTGCTTTCACGGAGCTCCGAGCTCTCCCAGGTCGTTCGATTTGGCGTAGGTTGGGTGTGGTAACAATAGGGCAGGTGCATGATGGCATCGCTGTACAGACATTTGCCAGCTTGCAGGAGGAATATAATTTGCCTAACAGTTGCTTTTTCAGATACTTACAGCTCAGGCATGCCCTGGAGGTGCAGTTGAGTGGTGGCCTCGCACGGATTCGGTCTTCCCCCGCTTTGAAACTATTGTCGTCAGCTAGTAATCAACGCCCAATTTCCTTTCTGTACTCTGCGCTGGGTGATTGTGTTTGGGTAACGGATCTCCCGTTGCTGCGGGAAAAATGGGTGAGCAATTTGGGACCTATATTGGAGGATGAATGGGAGCAAATACTTAGCAGCCCTAAATATGCCACCTCGTGTATTAGGTTCCAGCAGATACAATTTTTCGTACTACATAGGGGGTATTTGTCCCCGGAGCGACTGTTTAAAATGGGCTTGCGAGGTAACTAGGTGCGCTAGATGTCAGACTGAGGGGGCGGATTTCTGGCACCTGATTTGGGAATGTCCAGTGGTACAAGACTTCTTTGTTCAAGTCTGGAATTGTGTGGTTGTCACTTCCCCGGGGTTGCCAGGTTTAAACCCGAAAGTCTTTTTATTCGGTGTAAATTTGGAGGAGGAATATGCCAGGGCGACATTCAAGTATGTGCTGGCGCTCACAACTCTGGCAAGAGTAATACTGGCCAGAAATTGGATGGCTAGCGATCCTCCCTCCTTTCACAATTGGTTGGGCCTGGTCAACACCACTATGAACCACGAGAAGTTTATCCACACTAAACGTAACACTCTAGCTAACTTTCAAAAAATTTGGTCGCCATGGTGTAATTCCCCTTATGCAGTTACCCATGAAGGGTCACCGAATCCCACTCCATTGATTGACTAGGTTGTGCATTAAAGGAGGTTGGTTAGGTAATAGCTTTTGCAGGGTGTAGCCCAGTCTTCACCTTTCCTGCCACTTTGAGTAGATCTATGCTCTTGCTGTGCTAGGCGCGCGTATAGGCCCATGTTCTTTTCCATGCTTGCGAAGTGTGTTCTTTTGTTCTGGTTATTGTGTGCAATTTTTCATTTCTAGTAATTACGTATGTGCCTGCAAGATGAGGCAAATGCTCTGTTCCGTGTATATATGTGTATCGCACTGAATCTGTATCTGCTCTGTGCTGTATTGCAATGTTTGGATGGAGGGGGGAGGGTTGGGATGGGTTACTCTTGTGTATGTTTTTGTTTGTTTGTTTAAAAGTACAAAAATAAACGCAATTAAAAAAAAAAAAGCAGCTTTGGATATCAATGTTGTACAAATACTTTTTTCAAGCGTTAAGCCTGTTTTACAAAATCATATGCCAAAGAGCACTTTTTCTAATTATGAGAAGGCAAAATTAAAAAGAGCATAGGAATTTTAAAGTTAGTGGTGTGATAGAGCGTGTTTGTTGGATTTGGGTTAAAGAGAATACAGTAGAAGAGAGCAGAGGGGGAACTACACAGAACACACCGTACAGGATTAAAAAAACGGGATAACTAGACAGGGCCATTTTTAGGGGCGGGTGAGCCTTCCAGGTAACTTAAAGAGAGATGTCCAGCTGGTCACATAGACGCCGGATGCATAACACAGCAGATGCATCTGGCGCCATTCACTTTCACAGTACTGTTTATGCAGGGCTATGGGAGCCCTGCAGGACCAAACCTGTTTCATTGAATAACGCTGATCTCACATATAAGGTAGTGTCATTCATAGAAATAGATTTGCTAGGTTAACGTCATTCAAGCAAAGCAATGCAGAGGTAGGAAGAAGATGATGATAGCAAAGGTAAGTAAACCTTAAAAGGTTAAAAAAGAAAAGCTGGAAACATAGAAGGGGCGGAAATGGAAGCTGGTCACATATAAGGGGCAGAAATAGAGCCTAGACACACAAAAGGGGCACAGGAAGCTGGGAACATACAAGGGGCAGATATGGAAGATAAACACATATACAGAATTGGAGGCTGGATGCACATGTAAGGGGCAGAATTGGAGAATGAACGCACATGCAAGGGGAAGAAACGGTGTCTGGATACACATACAGGGGCAGAAATGGATGGCAGGGAACACACAAGGAGATGGAAATGAACAGCCAGCATTTTTCTGCTAGGTCTAGAAACAGCTTTGTAAAGAAAACACAGAAGCATGGTTTGTGATGATGTGTGGGTGCTCTGTAAAAAACACAAGGACAAGGGGTGCTGGATGGAAAAGGAAGAGAGCAGATAAGGGAGAAAATAATATACAGTTGGAAAGAACAATGGTTTGGGACAAATAGGCATATTTATGCTATTAGTTTAATATTCATGTAATTATACTCCAGTTTACAGGATTGCTTAATGTTAATTTTATTGGCTGCTGAATACATTTTCTATGCTTGTGGTCTTCAAAACAAACCTACAACTGAGCTGTAAATTTACCTCGTTCTCCTTTATAAAATTCTTAACAACTAATAACCTAGACTGCTTTCAGAAATTTTATAGAAAAGGAAAGAGATGGCCTGATGTACCTGCTTCCTTGTAGCAACAAGACACTAAATAAATTGCCTCGCCTTTTACTTTGTATCTATTTGGTGCTTTTTTGATGGTCTCTGGTATGTGATGTGCCAGTATGTCATGAACACTCATTGTTAAGCCGGGAAGTTTATAAGCAATAGGCTTGGTCTTTTCTTAACATAACTACAGAATAAGCATCTGGTTATGGTTTAACTTATGTACCCAAGTGTGAACTGAGGACGAATCCCCTTTGCTTATCCCCCAATAATTTAATCGCACTCTTCTATCTGGCTTATTAAACACATGTAAGTGTGACAGTGACATTGAATCTTGATCACACACTTGCATCCTATCATACCTAGGGCCAGATTTACTAAGCTGCAGGTTTGGAAAAGTCGAAATGTTGCCCATAGCAACCAATCAGCTTCTAGATCTCATTTAACTATTACATACTAGAGAATGTCAACTAGAATCTGATTGGTTGCTATGGGCAACATCTCCACTTTTCCAAACCCGCAGCTTAGTAAATCTGGCCCTTAGACTAAATTCAGAGAATGGGAGGAAATAATAATATGTGATGGCTTATCATTTTAATGAAAGAAAAATAACAGAATATACAATTAACAAAATGCCAGCATTGACTAGTGTCCGTTTTATGTGTGGGGGTGAAAAAAGACTTTTGCATTTACCTGTTTTTATGAACCAATACAAATGAGAAATTGGAAAATGGTTTTATATAAGGTTACAGAAATTGATAAGCTTGTTGGAAGAAAATCAAAAAAGGACATGCACGGTTAAACAAACCAAGCACTTCAGCGATAGGGACTGTCACTTTTGTAGCTGAAGTATCTGGTTTGTTTTGGCCCTCTCAAAGCAAAACATATTTATTACTTGGGTAAGACTGTTAAGGCTAACAGTGGCAATTATCCTAATCATCACTCTTAACACTGTTGACAGTATCTGTTTGAAGTCTGTATTAATTTATTATTATTAATAAATATTCCTCAGAATTTGTAGTTCATTTTGATGAGCATCAGTTTTCTAAATTTTGGAGAAATAGCCACTTACGCCAATCTCTCATAATTCCCGGCTGTGTTAAATAATCTTTCTTAATACACACTGTCAGGTGAGCAGCTTTTCCTATCATTACTTGATGTGTATGTCTTAATAACACCATTCCGCAAGATGCTGAAGTATATAAGGGTGAAATTCTACCTGGTTACTACCTCTTTTTAGTAATGATGAATCCTGAGAAGAGTCTTATCAGGGAGAACCTTTATGCGATCACATCCCTGTTTTTTTCCAACAATTACACATCGTAATTCTTCGTAGTGAAGCCACTAATTCAGAAAGATGTTTGTCTGTGAATGAGTGTGTTAGATACTGCTGCTGAAGGTAACACATCTACCAAGTAAACTGTCATAGCCATGTAGGACCAGATCCAGGCCTCAAAAGGTTAGGCTACTTATGCAAGCCTCTTGCATAAACAAGCCTAAATGTAACATCTGCACATGCATCAGCTAGATGTTAAGCTACTATATGTATGTATGTATCTATCTATATACACACACACCATTTCATTATTTGTGTAAGTCAGCAGGTGCCATGCTTGTTTTCTGCTACACATATATATTACTGTGGTATTGTGAATTTTTTATTTTACTTACTCTTGAAAAAAAAACAAAAAAAAACGTACCAGTGGTGTGACCTTACCTGCATGGAAGGCTGGATACATCAAAGCTCCACTCCTGCTATATCTAAGCTACAAGTGCAGTCAGTTTGTAAATCTGGATCAAGTCCTTTGTTACTTATATTCTGATTCTAAATTTGTTTTCAAATCAATGAAGTAATAAAAACCAAAATATATAAAAAATGAACCAAAACTCTCTTATTTCATGAAAGCATTTACTAAAGAACTTTATCATGAAGTATTACATAGAAATGAATACAAACTGATAAAGGAAAAAAAAAAACACAAAACAATAGTGCCTATGTGTGACAAAATAAAAAGTTTCCAAACCACATCAATACACATTTATATTGTTATATTCTAATGTGCTTTTCTGGCCATCAACATTTCTCTAATATTATCTTCGGCATCTTTCACACTTCGTTCCAGATAGGTCTTTTTTTGCTATAAAAAAGGAAATATCAGTCAAATATGTCATATAAGGTGTTCCACTTTCAATTTATTTCTCAACTGACAGTCAACCTACATGAGTCTTAATTTATGAATTGTTAATTGTTGTATTACATTATGATATATCTACTAATAGATCTGCTGATCAAATCACATTAATTAAAAACAACCAAAATGAAAAAAAAATGGCTGTGGATCTTTAACCAAAACCAAAGTATTAACATTCCTACTCACATTTCAAATGCAATATAACTAGCCACAAAAAAGAGAGCAAGAAAAGAACTTATAAGCACAACCTGCACATGTAAAATCTCAATATTTAAACAGTATAGGGAATTGTAATGCGAGCTAAATGTGCCAACCACTTGAACCACCACTCTGCTGTCCAAGTATAGTTCTTATTTATTCCCTTGTTTATGAACTTCTTATTATTTCCATAAACTAATCTGACATTGTAGTGCTGATCATGAATTTAAAGCAACATAAAAAGGAGCAGAGCTATACCTTGGAAAACTCCAGCAAATAATGTTAGAGATGAGAGGTAACCTAGTTCTTCTCTCAATTATGTTAACGTTGTAAGATATTGTGTGCTATAAGTAAAAGTATTTTCCTTGCATGCAAAAAAAATGTATATAGCCCCCACCTCTTATTACAACATAGTTTGTCCAGATTCTGTTGTTGCTCCTGCGTATGAGCTTTTATGTCTCAATGGCTAGTAAACAAAAAGCTCCATAGGTAAATGTATACAGCTAGACACATAGGGCCTGATCCAGACCTAAGTGCAGTTTAAGTACGATCTCATAGCGTATTACATGATCTTAAGCACTATGCACTCCCCCGGGCACTCCCCTTGGTCGCAATTTACTTGATTTACGAGTACAAAACCCTAGCTTAACTTATCCTTGCGTAAGCACGGTGGTACATAGAGGATTGTCATACGCAACGGCCTAACCCGGCCCATACTGTACAATTTAAATGCCTCCCTCCGCTTACAGAGTGTATTTACAGCCGTCATTAGGATGACCCGTCCCTTCGTACCCAGAGTTACGACGCTTAACATCTGCCGCACGCATGCACAGTACATATAAGACGCCGAAGTTACGCAAGCAACGTACTGAACTCAGGATCTGGCACATACTGTCAGTATAATAAAGCAAGTTTCCAAACCAATTTAGATCCCCACCACTATCATACACACAACAGTAAAGAGCATAAGAAAACTCCTTAAATGTTAGGAATACAGAAATTGTGCTACAAATACAAACCTCTAGCTCAGCAATCTTCTCATCAGCTACTTTTTGTTTACTTAGTAATTGACTTTGAATATTTTCTTTAGATTGAAGAACAAACCTAAAAATAAAAGGTTTATCAGTGAGCTTAATTGTGTGATTTAACAAGTTAATATATAAATAGCATTTTCCTCATTGTTATCGGTATATATCTAACCAGTCCAATTATGTATGCTGGGACTGGAGCCACTACCCTTGCTTTCATTTTTTGGGCTAGTTTGGTCAAATTAGATAAAACTGTATGCATCTTATGTACAGGGTCAATCTTTGCTATAGCCTGCATACCAGGTGAAATGAAAAGTATAGCACCGCTTGCCTTCTGGACAGTTTATGAACAACAAAGTAAATTTAAAGCATTTGCAATTGACAAAAAAACTTAGATGCTTAATGTTTTATATTTCAATTTGACAGAAACATTTGAATAAAAAAAAAAGCACTGATAAACTGATTAATGGCAGATTGCTATTGTTCGTTAGTGTGTGGTTCACACAGGCTGCAGAGACTCTCCTGCATTTCTAAAAATCTAAGACCTATATTAGGTCTTTAAGCTAGCCAGCAAGTAGGCTGATTGTAACAACACCTGGTTGAATTGTTCAAGAAGTCTGTAAGTCAGGGCCTCTCAACCTGGATTATATCATTGAGATAGGACACCTCTTGAGAGAGAAAAGAGAAGAGACTTCGCTGTTATGTTATATTTGTGAGTAAGGCACAAGGACCTCTCACAGTAGCCAGAGACCGTCTGAAATACAAGTTAATAGACAGGCCAAGCTTTATTTTAGGTTTTGTTTTGAATTGTTATCTGTTATGAATAAAATACACTACAATAATTATAAGTGTATAGATAGTTCAAATAAAGAGCGCTAAATCAGAAAGAATTTACAAAAGAATTGACAATGTGAAAAAGGATGTGCAATATCACAATGTAATGTGACAGAGATATAAATAATTAAATAAAAAATATAAAAACCCTGTGTCCGTGTTATCAATAAACTGTCATTTAAAGCATGTAGATACACATAAACAAATCCTGTATAATGGGAGTGCAGTTCATATATGGGAAGAGACTTCTTTTGTGGGTTGAGAACGTCCTGTTCCCTTTTAAAGATGGATCTATGTTGCGAGGTGTTTTTAAGTCTAATTATTTTAAATAATGTTCCTCTTTAGAATGTCACAGATTCCTTCCAATTTTATTTTTTCTTTAGTGTGGCCATATCTCCAGATCTTACAGCCTTAAGTCTAAGGGCCAGATTTACTAAGCTGCGGGTTTGGAAAAGAGGAGATGTTGCCATTAGCAACTAATCAGATTTTAGTTGACATTCTCTGGTGTAAAATAGAAAAGTGAAAGCTAGAATCTGATTGGTTGCTATAGGCAACATCTCCACTTTTCCAAACCTCAAAATTCACATAGTAATATTATTAGTAATGATTTTGTTTCCATACGTATTGTACGAGGTGAGTCACACTTTTTGTCTGTCATGCTTTTGTCATGCTGAATAAGCACACCATAGAAAACATTTTTGGAAGGAACCTATAACATTCCAAAGAGGAACATTATCTAAAAGAATTAGATAATGATTAAATACATTTTTTTATTATTATTTCTATTTCCTGCCATATCACTACTGCACATCTCTTTCACATTGTCACTTGTTTTGTAGATTTCTGATTTAAACTATCTATACATTTTTTTTTATATTTGGAGCAGTGTGTGTTTATCATGTACTATTTCACACTACAATAAGTATTTGCACAATATACTTGAGTGTTGTAATGGTTTTTGACTGCTACATTTGAGAAGTGTCTTTGCTGCCCTAGGAGAAGGCAATATAATTCCTGATCAAGCAACACTTTTCATATTTTAAAATGAGAAAAAATATTACACATCATTCCATAACTGAATCCTGCACTCAAATGACTGCACCAAAGGATACAGACTGGATTGGTCACTAATAGAGAGCAGATCGAACAAAGTTAAATGAAATTAAAGTCAGGAAAACAGTCAAGCCCTTCAAAAAAAAAAAAAAAAATGCAGCCTGCCCTTCCAAAAATATAAAAAGCGTCTCTACTCAGACATTGTGCAGTGTATGTTTTGGCCCATGAGTCACAGAACTAATAATATCTTCTACTTTCTAATACCTCTATTACGTTACTTAGAGTAATAAAAATAGCAGCTCTTTCAATGTTTTGAATTGCTAGACAGTTACACATGTGGCACAAAACCAAATTTAAACTGTAAACTTAAACTTGTATTTGATAGCCGAACGGATAAGATTAAATATATATCAAAATGACTGGATTTTCATAATGGATCTGCTTAAGCAGTTTTAGAAACATAGAAACATATAAAGTGACGGCAGATAAGAACCACATGGCCCATCTAGTCTGCCCATTTGTTTATTTAAACCTATACTGACCCTAGACCCTATTTACCCTCAATTTGGGTTTCAATTTAGGATACCCTTATATTTATCCCAAGCATGTTTAAATTGTTCTACTGTATTGGCCTCAACCACCTCAGATGGGAGAATATTCCACTTATCTATCACCCTTTCAGTGAAGTAATTTTTCATGTTCCCCCTTTTCCTTCTCTGCTCCAAGCTATGCTAAGTTTTGATACTATAAAATATAATAATACTAATACATATGACACAATTACAAATCTGTACATCCCATCTATAACACTGAAAAATCAGTCAGTTTTTGAGAAGGGAGACATTGACTGATACCTCAATTCTTTTATGATTGCTAAATTCTAAAGCAAGTTGAAAAATGTAAATATTAAATTAATAAATAAATGCTACATTATAAAAAAAAAGTTTACTTTATACTTAAATAATAACAGGTCGCAATATATACCATCCTAGCTAAGTTACTATTTGTAGTCCTGTTCTCTGGAAGGTCACTTTAAAATCAGCTTCTGAGTAGGAAAAAGTCTTTACTTACATCCGTCCCACACCTTCATACATTGGCGTTGTATCAGGCAAGATCTTAATTTCACGATCAGTAAGCTGAGCATGTTTCTTTGTTCTGTTTAACTGCTCTATCTGTAGATCTGCCAGCTTCACTTTTTGTTGTGTATCCATTACCTTGGCTTGAAGTTCTGTAAAAGCCTGTAAAATAAATGTAAACATATTATAAAAAGTGTAAAGTTGGTGGTAGTGGGGAGAGGAAAAGACTGTGAAAAAGGGTGAGGGAGAATGAAAGAAGTGGGTGGAGAGGGGCAAGAAAAATCCATAAACATTGTAGAATATGGTCACTATAACAATCACCATTCAGAGAAATGATGAAAAAAAACAAAAATAAAGCAAAAACACTTTTTTAGACATGATAAATGTTAATGATAAAATATGTTTGAATTACTGAGTACATTAAATAGTTCTACATAATACAAATTTTCATATTAAGTTGTATATTAAACTGGTATACAGTGATTAAAATTCATAAATTATGACATGGCTCCGTTAATTTAGAAAAGTGAATTCAATATTAAATGGTATTATTTAAAATTAAACACTACTTCCTTCTATCAGTATGGTAATTTATGGTTAACTTGCCGCACAGGACATACCTGTATAGTACAATTCCTAGAACATTTGCCCTGTATCCTACTGTAAATAAAGCCAAGTGTGACATTAAATTCCAAAGATTCTGCAAAATATAGTTATTCCTTGTTGTAACTGTAATAGAGGATGTCATACCTTTATTGTATAACATAGAAAGGATTAAAAATCATGAAAGTTTTTCATGGGTATAGAAGAAAATATTTTTATTATTTAAAAGGAATAATATACAAAACCATAAACACATAGAACATGTATAATGCAAGTAAAGTAGCATATTACTTTCTCAAGGTCCTAAAGAAGGTAACAACTGGAAAGTAAAAAGCTTGGTACACACTAAAGTTTTTTCACACGTTTACTGTTCCAATCAAATGATATCCTGTAAATTTTACACTGTTTTACAGTGTCAAAAACATTGTTTGATTGGATTGTTTAAGTATCCCAATTTTACTGATCACACAATTGAACAATGTCAGAGATGGTTAAAAAAAAGAAAGTGTGTACCCAGCTTAAGTATGTAACAAATCAAAGTATTTGATGGAGAAAACCTTAAAGAACAAGCCTATCAGTGACCCATACTTTACCAAGACAAATATCAGTTCAGGGTTCCCAACATTTAATTATTTGACGAAACAACCTAAGTTTGCCAGATACACCCCGCCTCCAGTCCAAACACATATTGACAACACACTGCCCTTCCATGATTTGACCTGGGCACCTGACTTCAATCTCCTTGAACACCTTTAAGATAAATCAGAACACTGACTGTCATTTGACCTCACTAAATGCACTTTGGGCTTTCCTGCACCAAGATGGCATTTACAGCTGTCATTCCATAGCAACTAGCAGTCACATCAAGTTATTCCACATGTAAAAGCATTTAAGCAAGAAGTGTGTGGAAGATATAAGCAGCTGAAAGGCCTTATAATCACACAGGACCGGATCCAGACCCCTGCACACTTTCTGTACGTGCGAGGGTCTGTCCGTTCACATGAAAGAGGGGAGTGAACTCCCCCCCTCTCGTTCTTAAACAGCGTGACTTACGCTGCCATTAAGGGAAGCCTTAAATCCCACTTGCGGATCAGCTCTCTGTCCTACCGCTGATCCACACGTAAGTGGGAGTTAACACCCACACTGTAAATTTTACACCTTGGTGGGCGGAGGGAAAAAACAGCCCCTTACAATGTAATATCGTACGGAACTTGAAAGGAATTACGCGCAGACCCACAAGTAACATCTGGAGGGCGCGCACACCCTGCAGTCAAAACAGGTCACTTACACACTATGCATGCGTAAATGGCCCAACGGATGGACCTATGGATCTATGCACTATTTTTAAAGGTTATTTGATTGATTTTATGGGAGCCAGGGATCTCGTGCAAGTGTGTACCTGGTTTTAACACCAACAGCGGACAACAGGTAGCCCAAATGTCTTATTCAGCAATCAGGACTTTGAGTTAATAATAGATCTATTTGGAACAGCTTGTAAAATTTATATAACATGCCTGCCAGTATATTACAGATAACTGTGTGGACTTTTTTTTTTTCCTTTTAACATACTGAAGTTGTCTTTCCTTTTGTGCACCAAAACAGCAAAGCACAACAAATGGATTCT
>WWET01004643.1:88862-112284 GCA_011038615.1 Limnodynastes dumerilii | reverse complement strand
CTGGGTACGACCGTCGCCCGTACGAAAATTCGCAGAAAATACGCTGAGCGTACGGGCTTAGCACGCCCATACTGTACAATTTAAATGGCTATCCCCGCCTCCCTGTAGTAAAACGGGCGCCCAGCCGACCATCGTAAAAAAAATACGCCCCGCGAGCGAAAAATACGCTCACAATACGCCCGCTATTCGCTCATGACGCTCGGGCGACCGGAAGCTGTCATACTGGGCATGCGCGTTGCGAATTTTTTGCCGAATTTTCGCATACGCTCGTCGTACGCTCGCTTGCGATCGTTGCTCTGGATCAGGCCCCATGTGTCTTGAAAATGGTTGTTCCTATCACTTTAGGGTTGACTGAAAATCAGTGGCACACACTATAATTTGTTCAGTCTGCTAGAGAGTGCATTGGATGCAGATGGCAAAGTTACCAAAACACCTCTCATTTGCTAAAACAATATAGGAGGTATACACAGTGTTCCCTAAACATGTACAGAACCTCTCAGAGTTGGAGTTCAGGATCCAGTATGCTCTTCTTTGTATACCCTTGTTTTAATATTCCCCTATTCTACAAGAATGTAAACATAGGGGACCATTTTCACAATTAAGGAGATAATAACGAATGGATTCTCAATTATACGTATGGCTACTCCCTTGACACGTCTGCGTTTTTTATTTCTTTACTGACTTAAGAAGACCAAAGGCAGCCTTATCTTCCTGAGTGTATGTCTCTTCTTAAGTTGCTGCATCATGGATGTACTTAGCAATCCGCTCCCTGTCTGTCCCATTTAAATGCCTCCCCTTACTCACTTTTCTTAACTTGATCTAACACGCCCTTTCTTACTTTTCTCATTACAAACGGTTTTGTTAATTGCTCATTAGGGATCTCCATTCTTAAATCGTACGTGGATTATGTAAATAAGGTACTACTCATGCGCAGCTTAACCGTTTCCCTAAAAATACGCACACAAATAACAACAGCTTCTTAACTGTAAATCAGGTCCAGGGTTTCTAAAACAACCCTGCCATGCCATCTTAAACCATTTGCACTGTCAATGTTCAGTATAAATAATAGCAACACGCGAGTGGTCCGCTATCGGGTTGCCGTGCGGACCTAAATTGCTTTAGCGCGTGGGGAGACCATTTTCCTCACACTTAAAACTTTCAGGCAGCAATAACATTTACACATTGGCCCTACTGATGGGGCCAGTACATAAATTAGGATAGTATGTTATGGCATAGCCAAGCCCTTACTGTACAATTTAAATACCCCCCCCCCATGTGGACATGCTATAAGCATACCGCCATATCCTACCCCACGTTGGAATGACTTCCAGGACAGAAATCTGGATCTTGATAATATAGATCCATGCTGGAAGTCGGTAATGTGCATGTGCGCACATGAAGAACTACTATTCTGGATCCAGTCCTTAGTTACAAAGCACTGGAGATGCTTCAGAAAATTTCATTATACTGTATTTTTCCATTGTATGATGCCAGCAAATGACTTTTAGGGGTTAAAAACTTTTCAAAACTTTCAAGGTAACCTCCTTTAAAAATAGTAAAAATAATACTATGGTATTCTATTTCTGTATTAATGCAAGTAATAACATTTACTTGTGAACAGTAACCTTCTCACCTAATGTATCTGTACATCTCTGGGGCGTTAATTTTATAGTTCATTTATATACGTCTCTAGCCACTTACTGCGCTGCCAATGCTATTAATTCATAAGGACAGTTTCTGTTTAATAATGTAATAAAGTAAAAACATATTTTCCACATCATGCTGTAACACTTGTTAAAAATCTGAATTTACATATTCTGGTTTTATTATTGCTAATTTATTTTTTTCTAGAATTCTAAGAAATATTAGCCTTACTAAAAATGACTGCAATAAACTTTGTTTTAGCAAAAATAGTGGTAACAAGATTACAGAAAATAATGTACAGAAATTGTATTAAATTTATGATTTTATGCCCTTAATAATTACACTGGTTGACAATGATGTTGTCACAGGGCTCCTCATGTGTTATTATAAATATATTCTCTCTGGTGAGTTCATGAAAGGTTATAGAATCTTTCCACAGTTTTAAAGTTATTCCCCATAAAAGATTTGATATCGCTAGAGAGGCATCTATAGGCTGTTGCCTTGGGTCGTACCAAGTGAGTCTAGACCTAATTCACACTTAAGAAGGCTTTAGGTTCCTAATTATACGCAACTAGTAGCAAGACTTCTCTGACACGGTTTTCAGCTTCTTAACCGACCTAAAAATGCCATAGGGCTACCTTATCTTTAGGTTTATAGTTGTGTGGATAGAACGGCTAATTAAGAATGTGTCTGCCTAACTGCACCATGATTTCCTTATTTAAATGCCTTCCTCCTCCCAATCTTCTTATCTTAAATCTTAAGCTTTCCCAACACGCCCCTTCCTTCTTAAGTCACTACAAAGCTAGAAGAAATAAAATAGTAATGGCGATTCATAGCCTTCCAGTTAAGTTCTACGTAAATTGTGTATATTAGGTTACTACGCATGCGCAGTATATCCCATCCTAAATATACGCACCTAAAAAGACAGAGTGATACTTTTGTCTGATGAACATTTAGGGCATCAGCTCCAAGACAAAGCGCATCTTGACATAGCCAGACTTACTGTCCGCCATGAAGCCTGTGCCATACAGTGAAGCAATGTCTATAAAGTATACACACAAAATGGAAGTTGCTCAGATCAATTTATAGGTAAATGCAATCAGGTACATGAAAGGCCGGGGTAATCTGCTAGCCACAGAAACACAGGAAAGGAAATGCCCCAGCAACACTACCATTAATCGGTAACAGACCCTTCTATCTGTAAAATAAAACGCAGAAATGTCCGTTACACAGTCACCGTTAAGGCCTTTCAGCTCATGGTGGTTCTATTTCTTTCCTTTGTTTCTGAAGCAATGTCTATGCCAAAGCCTCCAGAAAAGTTCTTCAAGCAGATGAACCAAAAATGGAGCCTGCAGAGCATGGCAATTATCAGGCTAGTTTTGACTCAAGTTTAAGGGCCTGATTCACACTTAAGAAGCTGCGGTTGGATTGGAACTTCCTTCAGAATGACACTAAAGTATGTGTTTTAAACAAAGGCATAGTGAAATTAAGGATTTCTTTGAGATTGGACACAAGTACAAGACAGAGTATCGGCATCTATTTGTTTGTTCCTCTAAAGTAAGCTAAAAAACTGTGCTATACAACAAGTTTCCCAACATACCACTGACTTATGTGACTATGAAAAAAACACATAGGAGCATGAAGCTCCTGTTAAGATCGAATACGAATAGCACAGATGGCATGTCTGTGGTGATATGAAAGTCATTTTGCTCTTGTTGGGGATGCAGTTTGGTTTCAGAAAGTACTACTGTTTTCTCTGTGAGTGGGACAGCAGAGACTACATTCAGAAGCAGTGGCCCCAGCAAATCCCAGGAGTATCATAACCCCATGAGTGAAGAATATTGTTGGTTCCCCACTTGTTGATCCTGAGAAAGTCTATATGCCCCCACTTCATATAAAGCTGGGTCATGCCAAGAACTTTATCTAAGCACTGGTTCGGGGTGTGCTTGCACTTGCTTACTTAATACAAAAATTCCTGAGGGTCAGCAAAGTAAAGCTCAAAGAGGGGATCTTTGTAGGTCCTCAATTAAGAGAACTGATGCTCAGTGGGTGCTTTGATGCCCTGCTCAAGAGCCTATGCAAGTACTTCTTATGGAACCATCTGAACTTCTTCCCAGCCAATCTTGGGGCTGTCAGTGTTGAGCATGGCAAAAAGTTTCACTAGGACATTTCCATAATGGAAAAGCGGTATCAGGACAAGAAGAATCCCAGCATGCTGTCCCTACTACTGCTGGACACTTGTAAGATATGCTCCTAAGGCAAACCACAGTAAAAAAATCCTTTGAATCCAGTTTTTTTTAAGTCTGTCTTTCCTGCCATGTCTGTCTTGTTACTAAAGCTGATGTTGTAAACTTGAATTGGGTCTCACTCAAAATCGTTACATGACAGAACAAAAAAAAAACACTTTTTAAATTAAACACAGAAAAACTATGCAGTACACATGAACCCCTGTGACAAAAAAATAATATACATTTTATTGACTATTGTTATTAGCCCTCCACTCAAAACATTGGAACAGATGAAAATTTCCAATTTCATTGTATGCAGGCCTGCGATTATCTGATGCGTTCCAATCTGTAATAATGTTACAATTGGTGGATCATATGACACAGTTACTTTGGTACATATGAGGTTTATTGCCAGAACACACAGTTGGAACAGGAATGCATCACAGGAGTATGCAGATAATGCAGGAATAAGCACAGATTACAGGTAGGAAACACAAGACTACCGGCAATGCAATGAGTCCAAACGAGTCCACAGGAGCAATATGCAGGTGTAGTGAATCCACAGGGAGTATGCAAGAAAATCCATTTCAAGTCCACAGAGTGTGCAGCATAGCAGTATGAAGCAGGGATCCAAGATAACATAGACAAGAAGAATCAAGTTACAGGACCACGGATGAGAGGAGCAAAGAAATGTGCAGCGCAGGAAGCGGGTAACAGGAATCAGGGAACAATGACCCACACCTTGCTCTGGAATCATGGGATATTTATAGCCAGAGCTATATCCAGGTGCAGGATATAGGCAATTATACAAATTAGTCCCAGAGAGAACTGCCCCTAGAGGCATAACCAGAAATGGCAGTCCAGGGTATAACAAATGACCATGTATCCAGACATCTGTATAAAATACTTTGCTAACCAGTCCCCTCATGCCCAATACCCATACCTTACCTTAACTCTTTCAACATGTGTGTATTTAACATGGCAGCACCTATATTATGCATTGGAATACAAAGTCACACCATCTTACAAGCACCACCCAGCCTCCTTGTCATAAACTGTCTGAAGCCTCATTTTTCGGAGGTCTGGATAGCGTGGATTGCAGTCTGATTGTGTGATACAGTTGCATACACATTAGCAGAATGCAAAATTGGATAAATTCTTGACTGATCAGTTGTAAATCAGGGGAATAATCTGAAGTTTACGGTCTGCTGCTCTTAACATTTCAATAAATACAGGAAAGAAAATTCCCCAGCAACAGTAACTAACTATCCCTATTTTTAGTTTAAACCAGTTTTCTTTACATCTTATAAAACATTTTTACTGCCTATTATTTCTGCCATTGTTGTCCCGCAGCCTATCCCTAACCCTTCCTCCTCCACAGCATAACACTAATCAGAATGGGAACATTTTTAACAATGGTCCATTCGAGACTGTACCTTTTCTGGAATGTTGAATTTCATTTTTAAAATGTTATGGGGAATGGTGCATCCAAAATTAAGCTGGATCTTTCTCATAAGCCAGCCCTTCACGCTCAAACTGTTATTAGATTACACAAAGTGTCAATCTAAGAGAAAAAGGGATTATAGCGCTCCACTCCTGCTGCTTATCACACTTCAGCTAGTGTTGTACCAAAAAACACATTACTATCAATGTAAAAAATAAAACACAGATAAACATATGTAATCTGGAAGTGCAAAAATAGCGCTGGCAATGATATAAGACATACAGTGGAAGACAAGTAATGGAAAAGAATTCTGTGACATAGGTACAGTTACAGTAGTGGAGAATCCCAACCAATAATATAGGTATTCTGGTCTTATTTATAGTCCCAACACAACCTCACCTTCAAATGACCAAAAGTCTATTCCAGAAGATCAGATAAATAAAACAATTTAGTCAAAAAGTATATAGTCCCAAAAACCTTTCACCTTCAAATCACAGATATCTAGTCCTAGGAGACAAATCATGATAGTCCCACAAGACTTTACCTTCAAATGATAAAAGCCCTCTCCTGGAAGAACCAACTGATAGGCTAGTTAAGCAAATTAATATAGTGCAAACAGTACATCCTAAAGGCCCCCATACACTAGAGCAATTACACGATAATCACGTGCAATCGATCGATCGACCGAAAAAACACACAATTTTTTCCGGGGAGAGGCAACTGATATCGGTGCCATACACTGCGCTACTTTCAAACGATAATCTCCCGAAAATGTGTGGAAAGCCCGATGTTCCAACCACTTTAATAGTTTGGAAAAAATTGCTTTTCTCCATACACCATCCGTTAAATTTCAGTTCTTGTCCGATTTTTATACTGTATTTACATAAGGGGCGTCCCTCGCCTGTCCGTTTTTTTTCAGGAAGTATCCACCATTAACTTCCTGTACACGTATATTTATACAGCCATAACCCAGCAAGATGGATGACCATGCTTTAGCATGTGGACTCTACGGTCTGACTGTGGTGACCTTGATGCGGCAGAGGGCTAAGAAGCTAAAGCTACGGCGGCGGCGGTGTTGTGGGGCGAAAGAATGGCTTAAAAAGAGAGAGTCGTTCTCTCATATGTCCCTTTTAAATGAAATTCGGGAGAATAATCCTGATGACTTCGAAACTTTCTGCATATGGATGATGAGACCTTTGTGTATTTGCTAAATATGGTGACGCCATACATTAAACGACAGGACACAAAGATGCGGACTGCCATAATGCCTGAGCAACGTCTCGTGGCAACCCTGCGCTGTCTGGCTATTGGGAGGTCATTTGAGGATCTAAAGTTTAGCTAATTTCAGCTCAAGCTTTGGGGAGATTGATACCAGAGATGTGTCAGGCATTGTATAAGTGCCTGAAAAGGGTATATTTTAAGGTATGTGATATTGACTACTGCATGCTTCTTGTTCTACTCTGCAACATTTTGCCCTACAGCAGGCGACAGGCCTAACTAAAACACATGATAACAATATAAAGATGTCATGGTTGTAAAGTTTTGGTAAACAAATACAAATACAATACAAATAAAAGCAAAAAATGCAAATGTTAATAATAAACTTTAATAACGCACACAACAGTAACGAATAATATATAAAAAATAATAATAATAATTAAATAAATAAATATCTTCAACTACAACTGTTCATAATGGAAAACGTTTGCGCTGTAGTCTGCATGGGGTTGTGGGTGGGGTATGGGGGTTGATGAGGCCAATGGTACATAGTGGGGCCTGTGACCTGTTGGGGGAGGTAATGGGGTGGGCAAACTGCTCAGTGGTGGCAAGGTTGGCCAGCTAGGTGCCCTGTAGAGGACATCATTCATGAGCCTCTCTGCCTCGTCAGCAAACTTTGTGTTTAAGGTCCTTAATGTGCTGGCGTACACCATCCCCAATGCGTCATATCTGTCCATCTGTCCTTTGTCTTTTGGGTGAAGAAATTCTCCGCCGTTTCCAACACCTGAGAAGTCACGGCATCATTGGGGTCCACGGACGGATGGGGTGTTTTCCTCCGTGTTTTTGCACATGGTTTTGGTGTGCTGTTGTTTTGGGAACGGCTGCTTTCCTCCATGACTTCAGATGAAGAGGCCTGTCCTTGCCGAAAACGGAGGGTGAAAAAATAACAATACAATGGAGATCAGTATGTGTACACTAAAAATCAAACATTTCAAGTGTAATAATGTGTTATTTTTGTTTTGCAGTTGCCCCAAAATCCTGAGGAGTGGCATAGAGTTGCAGAAGACTTCACGCCACCTGCAAACAGTGGTTCTCAATACTACAATTATAAAGGATTTTTTAGCATTGTGTTGATGGCAATAGCGGATGCAAATTACAAATTTTTGTATGTAAATGTGGGCAAAAATGGAAGAGTCTCAGACGGTGGTGCACTTGAGCAGACAACATTCATGGACCACATGAAGGATGGCAAATTAAATCTGCCATCCCAATGCGAGTTCAAATACAGCCTTAACTTTGTTTTTGCTGCAGATGAGGCGTTTGCCCTCCATCAACACATTCTTTCCCGCAGAGAGTTTTGACAACGGAAGGACGGAATTTAACTATCGGCTATCTCGTGCAAGGCGTGTTGTGGAGAATGCCTTTGGACTCATGACCAATAAATTTAGGATCTATCATACTAACATTAACTTGAAACAAGAAAAGTTATGTTGGGTTGTGCTTGCCACCTGTGCCACACATAATCTATGCTAACCCCCGCTGAAGGCCAGGACACACTAGATCATCCAGAGGAGAGTGAGATGTGGACACCTTTGCAGCCATGTACTTATAGAAATGCCAATCAAATTACAAAGGTGACCCGTGACTCATACGCACAATATTTTGTGGGTGATGGGGCTGTTCCATGGCAAAATCACAGGATATAATAAAAACACTTTATACCTATATCAATAAAAAACAATGAAATGTGCAAATTTGTGTTTTAATATTTACTGTATGTCATGCTCACCATACCTCTTTCATCCAGAGGGTCCACATGGCTGTCCGGCGACGCAACTATGGTGGAAACCGATGGTGCTGCAGTTTCGGTTTCCAAGGTAAAGGACAGCAGGCTGAAATACCACAGCCGCGGAGTGTACACCTGGTCCGCACCAACCCCAGATCTATTAGAGGCGTTGATTTTGATAAGCTCCTTTTTGTACACAGTCCTTAGATTGGCAATTTTCTGCTTAACAAAAGTGCCATCAGCATGGGGGTAGTGTGGCTTGGACACCTCCACCAACACTTTTATTGCAGCTGCCCTCTTTTGGCGGTTGTGGTAATCCGCTGACTTTACCTGCCATAGGCACGGCTGCCCATGATATGTCTCAATAAATTCCCTCAAAAATCTTTTTGGTCAGTCATGGCTGTGAACAACAGTAAAAGAAAACAATATTCAAAATATGGACAGTAAAATGATGCAAAAAACAATATATGCTGCACAAGACATTTGGCAATACTTATAGATACATGCTTTATTCAATTACCATGCTATACCATTCCTGCAATTGCCATAGTACACAATCCATAACGACACAATACAGGCACCTGCTCTAACCTGATATTCAATTGCAGTGGGACTCAATACATATACTACATTCAGCACCATGCTATACCATTCCTGCAATTGCCATAGTACACAATCCATAACTACACAATACAGTTGCAATAGGACACAATACATAAATACACAATACAGGCAACTGCTCATATATGGCACCTGACATATATGGGACATACTGTAATATAATAATGATTTATAATAGGAAGCAAGGACTACTTACCCAAAATCTCGAATTGGAAAGTTTCGATGATGTGAACAATCTTTCCCCGGAACGTCACAGCTATATCGGACGAAAGCACTCCCAGTTCTAGTGGGGAGCAGACCACGGATGAGGTGAAGGCCAACGAGGCAATCATAACTATGGCTAAAGATTGCATCCAGCAACCACGCAAAATAAATAAAACCGTTGATTCCATCTTTTGCCAGCTTGTTGAAATAAAAAGTAGGGCCAAACAAAATGCAAGAAAACAAATATAACCGTTAAATATAGTCTCTGGTTCTTTAATATATAGTCTTTTGTTTGTTAATATGTTATAATTTGTGGATATGCCGCATGAAGCTTTTTTCTTTTTTTTGTATGGCATCATTGGCCATTTCAATCATGTTGTGAATGTTCATTAATAAAACCTCCCAAAAATATGTTTTTGCAAGACAATAAACAATGGTTGAGATTGTGTGGTCTGCTTTTCTTTACACCTTCTGAGAAATAACACTTTAAACTTTCCACAATGGCACCTCATTAACTCCAGTGTAAACAGCCCCCACAGCAGCCAGACACTTATGGTATTATTCTGTTATTATTCTGATGATTAACTTCTATTAACTTCTATTGCTATGGCGCCACAGGCGAAATAGTCCCGGTTCCAAAGGAAGGCCAGACCGCTTTAATCACTTTATGGTGCCGAGTAGTCTTTGGTAATAAACATCTTTTGTGCAAGGATGAGACAGTGCTAAAGTGAGGTTTCGCCAGGAAGAATAGTGACAGGACAGTGGACGCACTACGCGCTAAGGACACATAAACCTGTCATATCCTTTCCCATAGTCCTGCCTACAATTGTCGTCACGGCATCGTGTACGATTCCACGATAATCGTTAAATGGGCATAAACTATGCGATTTTACAGGGTATCTCACAGTTTCACACGACAAAAAACAAACATTTAACATTATGAAATCATCGTACGAAAGCTCCTTTGGAACGATTATCGTTCGGTCGTTACAAAAATCGCTACCATACACTACATCGATATTTCGTTCAATTACACGATAATTGCACGATCGGGCAGATAATCGCTCTAGTGTATGGGGGCCTTAAATAGAATGCGCAGTCAATGAAATGAACTGGTCCCCAGTCTCTTTAGAGGCTATGGGGCTGATCCAGCCCTATGCTGCCCAGCGGTAATACGGCAAGATCGGCTTACAAATTGATCTGCGAATGCGCCGGGCAGATGTTGCCCGGCGTAGCTACGGCAACGCCCGGTCGGTCGTGGAGCGTGCATCCGTAGCAGCAGTGTAGTAACGCTGGAGGGGGCGTTCCCCTCCGTTACTACGCTGCAGTTAGTGCAGGTAGGCGGGGGGAGGGAGGGTAATGACGCTGGGAGGGAGGCGTTAGCGTATTAACACTCGCTTACGCCGGCTGAAGTTAAGGTAGCCTTCAGCCGGAGTAAGCGAGTGTTAATACGCTGGGGCAAGGGGGGGTGTCGGGGGAGTGCAGCGATGGTATGCTGAGCGTTAGAACGCTTGGTGTACCATCGTAGCTCTGGATCAGGCCCTATATCAGCAGTATAGCATACTCACGGCTGTCAGATCCCTTCAGCCAAGCCATGATGTAGAAAACGCGGCACAATCTTCTAAGAAGCTGTGTCCAGTCCTTCATGTTTCCTGAAATGACAAAGTGTGGAACGGCCACTCACTCCACGTGCGTTCTCTCCTGCAATCCTCCCTTTCCGTGGGTGTTGATGGGCATCGAGTGACAGCCTCTATGTGATTGACATCCACCCTCGGTCCAGAGTGCTTGAGATGGAGGGGATGAGAAGCAAAAAAAGGAGACTCTTCTAGTGTAATAAGTTTTATTAAACACAGAGAGTTATTAAAAGATACAATATCTACTCACATGGAGTCATGGACACTTCACATAGGAAAATGTCTTTAAAGCATGTATTAGCAGTATAAGCTCCCATGGTATCTTTGTCTTTTTCCCTGATTTGGTGAGTAATGACAGAATTCAGATGTACACAAGGGATATTTTGCTTATTAGTTAAAAAGTAGGTAAATTTCGGCTCTCAACGAGCCTTTCTCAAGGTTTTAAGTTCTACCACTATGTTCCTACTTCTTATATAAAAGACGACCCTCCCGCCATCTCCTGTGGGAAGAGGTGTCCTAAATTTTTAGAGTATAGCTCAAAATTATAACTACATAAAGGGGAAATAACCTTATAATCCCCTAAAAAATAGATCAAATATGAATTAACAGTAATAAATATATATACGAAATATAAAAATGTAAACATAAAATGTAAAAAAATGCATAAATATAACACTTTACATGACACTTAATACACGAGGACTAAAAATAAGGACTGTAAAAGGACAGAGATAAGATCATCTAAAAATATTATCCAAAAATATTAGGAGTTGAACAGTGATTTATACGAACCATTTCAGTTCAAAGTCTGTGTTCAGACCTCTAGGGGCCATGGTATCCAATGTAAAAATCCATTGCAAAACTCAATTTCTGCCCTCGCCAGGGGTTCTCCTTTATCTTGTTTTCTCAGACTCTCTATTTTTTCTATGCCTACAAAACTTTTGATGGATGCAACCGAGCATTTATGCACAGATTTGAAATGTGAAGGTCTGGAGTGAGCCCTTCATGCTGGCAACTGCAGCAGCTTCTACAGTGTTTACTTGAGAATTCCTGGAATCCGGACCAAATGGGGAGCCACAGTTAGATCTCGGGATCATATAAGACTTTTTACTTCTGATTAGGGACAGCCTATCTATAGAGCTTTTTATACCAACCATTATTAGGGATCTGCCACATGAGAGAAACCACCACTTCAGTTTCAGATTAGCACATTATTTCTGATATTTGGTACGTGCATACTCACTGTCATTTGCTTTACTAACACTTTAAAATATCACACTATTAGTGCAGCATGGGGAGCATTTCTTAGATTTCCTGGCACTGGCCCCAGGAATGACCTACAGGAACAGAAGTTTGCAACATTTTACCACCTTTGGTATTATTTATCATTTTAGGGGTGGATCAATATAGGTGGGTTATTGTCTTTCTCTATATATTTATTTAATAATAGTGGAAATGACTGTATGTCATTTTTAACACTGGATAAAATGTGCTGCGGGTCATTATTCATAATAAGGGAAACAGCTTAGTTTACCCCATTACTGTATAAATAATGACCTATTGTAGTTTTAACCAGTATTAAAATTACATAGAATCTTTTCCCTAACACTAATTATTATTATTATTAGCAATGGGGAAAACAACTGTATGTAATTTTTTATACAAAAGAGTTTCCCCTATTATTAGTAATGACCTAAAGTGTTTTAATACAGTGTTAAAAAGGACATACTGTAGTTTCTATATAAAAAAAATGGCACACAGTAGTTTCACCCATTAATAGAAACTCTCATTATCAATATGGGCTGTAAACCACTATATGTAATTTTTAATACTGGATAAAACTCATGTGGGTCATTATTTATTTTAGTTTTCCCCATTATGAATAATGACCCATAATAGTTTTATATAGTATTAAACATGATAGTAATTTTCCCCATTATCAAAAATTAATAGTCATTAGTGTACTGTACTGTATGCAATTTATAATATTGGGTAAATGTACTGTGGGTCAGTAAATAACCCACAGTATTAAAAACTATTGCCACAATAAATGTTTTTACATATCTTAATGCTTACAGGCAACTCCTTGCTGCAGTTTCTGAAATCTTTTGTGTGTAGTGAGATTGATGATGTCAGCAAACTCATGTGACCTTGAGCTCCACTGCACCAACAGTACAGCAATAAGATTAGTATGATCCTATGTAGCTAACTGTGGCTTGTAAAAAGGAAATGTTGGAGTTAAGGGCCAAAAGCAGGATTGTTAAATAGGGGTTTCCATGCTATGCAATTGATCCCTTTCCTCACATAACATTGATTTGGGCTAGTGCAAAATATTTGGAAGTTCTTAAATGAAAGAGGAAAACAATATACTTTATTGTTTTAATCCAAAGAAGGAAAAAAATTCCAAAAGATATATAATATGTTATAGCAAGCAAATAACCATAACCATAAAGCAACATTTTTTAAAAAATATTGTATAATAACAATATAAGAATCATTTTAAGTTCATATAAGTTCACATCTTTATTTTCAAAATGGTCATATCACCAACAAATAATGAAAAGATGGTTAAGAAATTCTGTACCGATTATGGATCAGATCCTCAGTTAGTAACGCAAAGGTAACACAAAGGTGCGCAGAGGGATGAATGTAAAATTTACAGCGTGGGTTGTAACACCCACTAACGCGCGGATCAGTGGTTGAACAAACACATTTGTTTTTCTTGTATCAACATTTTTCAACGCAAAATATTCTTTACATTTTAATTCCTCCTATGCTGTGGTGCTTAATAGATTTGTTAATGGACTGTAATTTTTAGGTGCTTCTAATGCATGAATAACGTTTAACATTTTTGAGTATTTTAGATAATAAGGTTTAATTTGGTAAATCAGCGCCTTTTATCTTTTTCAGGTCAGGATGTTTCTCTTGCAATCAATTTTGAATATTTACATAATTAATAGAGTCATAAAAAATGTTCGACATATGGTTGATTGCTACAAAAATTAGTCAACTGACCTTGATTTCAATATAATGTTTTAAATTGTTTTGTAATTTGCAGGATCCATTAGCCAAACAACATTTGCATTTGAGGTTCAATCATCCATGTGTGAACTTGGCAACCACAGAACTTCTATTTAATGTGGACACAAAAATACACCTTCAAAATTCATGTTATAAATGTATCTTTAACCATCAATATTTACACATTTTCTAAGCGTAGTTAATGTAAGCTTAACATGAGCGGTTCTTAATATGGTATGAAACCTAGCTACTATCTGGCTGTTCAGATGATGTAATATCTAGCATGGTATTTAATTATAAAGGAATGAATGCTCAGATGTAATTCTTTAACAATACTTAAGTGTGCAATGGATGCGTGGGGATCTGCATTCACAGGTGTGATCACGCCTCTAACCAATCCTCTGGCATGGAAACATTTCCAATACCTAGGACCTCCCATAACCTATCTGACTCATTCAAACAGTAAATGGTGGTGGAATTCTGTATCGGTAAACAATAAGAATGCAATCTATACTGTTTATTGGAATAAGAAAGCAATCCTGACCCTTCTTTAGAAGGTAGCAGAGGTGTCAATTCACCTATGTCTGCATAGAGCAATACGTGTTACCATCAGGTAGCATGGATGTGCAGAAGGCAAAAGTAGACTAAATGCAATATGAATAAATGAAAATACAGTCCAAAGACTTATTTTTTTATGCTAACCCAGGGATTAATATGAGGTAGGCAATGCATCTGGGTACATTGGGCAGATCCTGAGTTTGAGAGTAAAGGTAAAATAGGTGCAAGAGTAGACTTGAGTAAAACAATGTTGCAATGTGATTGGTGAAAATACATATTCATTCTTTTGCATGCTGGGAAAATACTTTGCTGATGCATATGGAACTCACATGTTGCATAGGTTTATGTTTAATCTGTAAATTAGAGTTGAACCAGGAAGCTTAGGACCTGATTCACAACTAAGAAAGAACAGAATCTCTGTGCGTATTTTTAAGAAAGGTTAAACTGCGCATGCTGAGAATTCAAAACTGCGCACTGAAACCATGTAAAAATGATTCACAGATAAGATCGGCTACTTATGAAGGACTCATGCTTGAGAATGTAATAACATCCACATCCATGGCTAGAGGGCCAAGACTCTTGTACAGTACTAATGTACAGTTCCTCGAGATTTAGGAATGATTCACAGATAACAAGGCCTTTGCAGAAACTAACATATGCACAAACAAAGTAAATAATGCCCCCTACCATCGTTACTGTAAGTTGACATCCGCATGGTTAACAGAGAGCCAAAGCCTCATGCTTGTATGTTTGTTCAGCACAGATGCTGTGTGATTATAATGAATGCATGTGTTCACTTTGATTGAATCAATTAAAGGCTCATCTATTAAAACTGCTGTTATGTTACCATTTTGTGTATGACTTTAAATTTGAAAGGTAATCATTATTTACATTTATGTTACCAGTTTGTGCATGATTTCATTGCTTGCTATAAACATTTTTTAAACATCAGTTGTGTTTTCTTATTTAACTTGTGGCATGTTTGCATTGTTTTTGTGTGACCTTCAGATACAAATTTTGTTTAGGACTAATTCAATAATTTTGATATATTAATATTATAACAACTTTGAAAGCTGAATGGTTCTTTTTTATTCCTTCAATAAGTATTTGTGATTTTAATAATTTTCTCCAAATTATAGCATATTGCAAACTTTTTTACAAAGTTTTTGGTCACTTTTGTTCATTTTAAAACAAAGAAAGCATAAGAAAACTTCTACTTAACTGAATCAATGAATACATATCTTTGCTTAGCCGTGAATCATGAGGATATTAAAGATCCTAATTATACACGCGATTCTCAGTTGGGAAACAAAGCCGTTCCTAAATATACACATATGGAGAAAAGAACGTTTTTAGCTCCTAAGAATCTAGGGGTGTGGTTAGCATTTTTCTTTAGGATCTGTGAATCGTTCTATGGGCTGGACCCAGACCTTAAGTGCATGAACTTAGTTACTCCTGGGCTAAACCATGTTGATTTCAGTGGGGTCAAGTTAATTGTTTTCTTTGAATGCAGGGATATATCTTTAAATTGCGTACTGCACACAGATACTGACCAACTTTACTATCACACTGTTATTTAGACTTGGGATAGGAAACATCACCTCTCAACACTAATACTGTTTGCAACAGATTAAATATTACTCCCCTGAAATCAACATGGTTTAGCCCAGGAGTAACTAAGTTCATGCACTTAACAAGGTCTGGATCCAGCCCTATGTGTATATTTAGGAACTTTCCTAAATTCTTAAGTGTGAATCAGGTCCTTAAACTCTAAAATCTCTCCCTCCCTTGCCATGCAACATGGTTTTGCTTAGGTTTACACGTGCCCTTTTTTGCCCTTACTCTCAAACTAAGCCCTATTGTGCCAAGAGGTGTTGCTATTAGAGCACCCATCATGGCTGTGTTAAACACTGACAGCTTTTATAAATTAATGTATCCAGCACTTTAGCTATTCAGGTTTGAAAGAGGTAGAACGGACAAGACTGAGCTCCAACATAATCATGTGCAGTGGTGCAAAAAGGGAGCATAAAAGGTAACAATTGGAGTATTGGAAGAATTGAATTACACATGTAAATCTTAAAAGGCCATAATTATCATGTAAACTGCTACATCTTCTAGATAATTAACTTAATGAAAATGCAAATTAAGTAATTATGTGACCCATTTCCTGAATTATTTACTAAATAATGTTTAATATCAATCATTTAATTTCTTTCTTCAAATCTTGACGCCACTAGACAATTCTGTAGCAATGTTGACATAAAACATCAGTTCTTGGCTGTGTGAGGAAATGTCCACAAGTAAACTTTAAGCCTGGAAGAGAAAGAAACAGATCTGTAAATAGTGGTAAGTTCTTATGTTAATGTTAAAGTCAAGCAAATTAGATCTACAAAGGTCCATTTTATTGTTGTAATGAATAGGATTTGACTCTTGTATATACAATTAACATAAATTGAAACAAACTCCATCTGACACCCAAATTCGACAAGCTACTTGCGGAAGTGGGGGTCTGGTACGGACTTCCCAAGCCCCGGGCATTTGCTACGAAACGGATCAGTTCCATAAGCTAGAAGATCTGTCCAATAGAGAAATCATTAAAATTTGCATTCCTAATCCTCACAAGGGGGCATGGATAGACATGCAGAGGAGGGCGGGGCGGCAGCGGTAGGCACTTACACATGAATCTGCTTTCAGTGGCAGATGCATGCGCTGCACTTAAGGTAGGGCTTACTACCCTCTCACGTGTGGACTTGCAAACCCCCCTGGGTACGGAACATGCACAGAGGTTTGGATCGAGTCCACTATTTATATTCAAAGCAAGAGATCAGTGGTATTTACATGTGGCATATGATAAAATGTATCTTATGCAACTGGTAACATTACTATCCTACATAAGTCTCTGATACTGTTTTAGTCCACTGTCAGCCTAGTGCAGAGTTTCCCTCCCTGGGCTAAGGCCAGCTTGCGGGCTAAGGTCCTGTTACCTAAAAATCCTGCATGCTACAAGGAGATAGAGAAGCCAGCAGTTAGCCGGTATGGGGGGATCGAGAGGGATGCCTTGAGAGACAAAGCAGGTTTCCCAGAAATATGCTTAAGGGGCCGGAGGGTTTAATTCAGTGTAAGTAAGTATCACCTGATTAAGTTCTGCCTGACCAATGAGGTGTGCAGAATAAGATCCAGCCTTCTGACAATAATTCGAGAGCTGCTCAGCTGCTAGGCAACAGCCGGTACCACCCGACTGTTCATGCCAAACGGCCGGTCTACACAGAAGTGCCCTAATTGCTTAGCAGCCTGGTGAGTGTAGTATAGATAAGACAGACAGGGCACTTTGTAACAACACCTAAAGGTTTTATTAATAAGAGAGGCAAACTACTATAATAATGGCAGGTTTCTTTGTGGTATGTCTCTCTTTCTCAGGAAGTTGCTTAGATCTAACTAATCAAAATACATAATTTTTATGAATTTATTTGACTTAGGGTTGCATTGAAAGAATTACTGACACACAAAGGGTGCCTGAAACTGAAAAAGTTGGGAAACCACTGGTCTAGGGTATCTGGTATGTTATAATAAGCACTGCGTTGGGATGTATTATAGGATCCACCATCTGAGTGATCACACTGCTACCTACAGTACTGCACAGACATATTTTTGAGACTCATACCCTGACATAATTTGCATAAACATGCACAGAAAGCAAAAAACTGACAAAAAAGAATCCAGTCCAATCATTTGTTATTGTTACTGTAACCTTTTTCGACATTTACTATTTGAAATCAATTTTTCATGTATTTTATTGATAATGCAATCATTCAGGGTTAACAAGAGTCTCTTTATGGAATAAGATATATAAATAATTCAGATTTGTTTGGAATAATTTACAGCTTATGTTTTTATACATTTGTATTATTTATTTCCATAGTTATTGTTATATTAGCTGGAAATATGTAAAAAAAAAATGTTTGATTCTCTCCCATTTACTTTATATAATGTAATTTTATTTGTTGTGTAATTTATGCATGCTAAAATATATAAGATGATTAATTCATCTGTTAACCATTATTTTTAAAGATTTACATCTTATAGCTATTTAAGAAAGTCATTATACGCACTAAAGCTGTGTAATTGCTTAAAAGCTATATAACTTAAATAAAAAATGAAATGATTAATTTCACTGAAAATCTCACCCATGTGTTTGATTTTCCCGAATATTCCTGTTGACTGGTGTTCATTCTTTGAAGTCTGTCCAAGAAAGCTTGGTTTACTCTTTAAAATATCAGAAGATGTTGTTAAGCTTATTAAAGTAGAATTTTGTAGACTTAAAGAAACACATTTTGCTAGCTTGCTGTGACAGTACTATCAAAACAGAAGTCACATAATGTAGATGTAACAATATATACAGAGCTTCATACTAAACAGAAAGCTAAACAAAACCTATTTTTTAGCAGAAGGAATAAATTATTCTAAAAGGTGAAATAGAAACAACAAGTTTTGTGCCTTTTTAACATAAAACTGTGGGGCACATTTCCCTTTATAAAGTAAACTCTAACTTATCTGCTTCCTAATCCTGGTTTACTGACACCCATTCTCCTCTGCACAGGTTTAATTTACATTGTATTCTGCTTATTATCCTCTTCTGTCTTCAATATCCTTTACAATGAGGGAATGTGGGATCATAGCAACATGTTGTAATACTAGATGGTAGATGAACTGACTGGCTACACAGTAAGATCAATATCTCACTGCTGGCAGTTTATACTTTAAAATGGCAAAGACAGACTAGTAATAATAATGGCAACTGAGGCCATCATCTACTGTGCAAAATATAAAAATGCATTAAAAATGACAATTAAATAATGAAAAGAGTCCCCCTACTAAAAGCTTGTAAGCTCTAATTATTACAACCAGCTCCACATCACTCCACTGAACTGCGTCAGACTCGACTCACTTATAGAATGGTCTATCATTTTTCACTAATAACATCCTCTCTTTTAGGAATAACCAACAGTGGTGCTGCTACCACTTGGGATCATTCAGCACTTCTGGCTGTTATATTAACCTTAGTGGGGTAGATCCTGAACAACGTTTGCAGTACATTTGTTCACGTAGTGAATTTTCGCGTACGTAAATTGGCTACGCTACCCTTAACACACCCCTTGCACGGCCGTATTTTGTGAAAATACGCTACCCAAACCCTACCTTAACTTTTCCAAACGTAACAGAATACGTCCGCTAACGGGCGTACAGACTACGCGAACGTACGCAGCTTAGCACGCCCGTACACTTTACTTTAAATACAACCCCCCGCCTACTTCACGTAATTTGCACGTATTCGTCGCTAACGTAATTTTAGCACGCCCACACGTAATTACTTACGTTCGCAATAATTCTTCGGTAACGTAATTTTGGCACGCCCACACGTAATTACTTACATTCGCAATACGTGAATGAACATGACGGTAGAAAATACGCTACGCGAATGTGCATATTTTCTGCGGTGCGCATGCGCAGTTCGATCAAATCTGCGAATTTACGTGTCTGCCACACGTAAATTCGCAGAAATGCGTAGTTCAGGATCTGCCCCAGTGTGTGTATGTATATGTTAGGAAACTTAGAATGTAGCATTAATTGGGTAGGGACTGATACAAATGTGAATTATTTGTGTAAAGTGCTAAGTAATCTGATAGTGCTATATATAAAAACCTGTTAATAAATAATAAAACCAGTAAATTCTTCACATTGTACTCAGTAGCCTCATAATTTTAAAATCTGCCTGAAAATGCTGTCACTTGAATAACCACAAGTTTCAGAGACTCCCTTGCCCCACCCATACGGAACTCAGGCACCACATCCTTGCTATGGGGTTCGAGATTGTATGAGTGCACAATTGCAAAATAATTTTTCAATTATTTATCTTTTCTTATAGCAGCAAGTAACCAGGACCTTCTGCTCACTACAAGTGTTTAATTTAATATGAATCCAGGAGGGTATATGTTATGTTTTATTAAACTTATGTTTAAAACACAGTTCTAATAAACTCACTCATTATCAAATCAGATATTGCTTTTACAAAAAACCCTTGAAGTAGACAACTTTTAACTGGTTCATTAAAAACTATGCTCCATTTAACCATTATAAATACATAGGTTTAAGCTCTAGGAAGACGTTTCTATTCCATATAATGTGAATTCTGAACAGCACAACACATGAAGCTGCATAACACACAGTATTGTATCACGCAGCTTATAGATGTGTGAGGAAAAATATGCGATCATTATGAAATTGGTTTACAATAAACCCAGAGGAGGCATAAAAAGCCTGTGAATCAGAAACACTCTATCTCCTTTAAAAACAGATAAAAGCAGATTCCCCCCAACAGACCCTAGATCTGACAACCCACCCCACCCCCACGCCTCTATAAACATACACCCCAGATCAGTCACTTCACCTCCTCATTAAACATCAGACTACTGGTCAGACTTTCACTTATTTAAAAAAAAAAAGACCCCAGATGAGACATTTCATCTTCTTATTAAACATTCAGATTTTATGCTCAACATCCTTTTTAAAAGTTAGACCTGAAATCAGACCCCCCCCCCTTCCTGGTAAAAATCAAGACCCAGATCTCATATCTGTCCTGTCCTGCAGCTCCTGGACAATGCTTTCTGGAGAATGACATCATCCTGAGTCAGAGCCATCTACCAATCAGCAAGCAGTCTGAAAACTGCATGACTGGTAGCTGGGCAGAAGAAGAGGATGCATTGTGCCTAGGTACAATGCATTCATAGCGGCCCGGAAACAGAGTCCTTTCTCTGACACCAATAAAGCGGTTTGGGTGCCTTTCCTCTGGGTCCCATGTGCGCTGCACACCCTGCATCCCTTATAGATTTGTCACTGATGGTAGTACACAGTCTTATTTATAATATCAGCTTTTCCCACCTGAAGTAACTCTGGAAATGGCTGATGTTATAAATATTGTTCTACTATACAGCAGTACACAAAACCAGAAGCTTGCTAAACAGACAGTAGCAATGTACTATAATGTTTTGTTGTTTTTTTTCTTTGGAAATTTTACGTGTTAGTAGAAGATAACAAGGATGCTGTGGTTCTTATTAATTAATACAATAGCCCAACATCTAGAGTTTCAGGCAGTTCCTATTGATTTCCCTGGATTCTACTTTTATTGCATTGCGTCAACTAAAAAGTGTGATTTATTTTTGCTCAATTAATTTAATTAACCCATGTACATGTTTTGATAATCTGCATGTGAACAGAGAAATATTCATCAGAAGATCCAAATACCTTCTATACTCTTCTCTTTGAGACTGATTTCTTGCGACTTCTTGCTGTTGCAGTAACTCACTCTAAAAAGAAAAATGTAATGTAAATGAATGAGAGAGATAAGGGGGTTATATAAACATTCTTATAAAGAATATATACTTAGATATACACAGTAACCATAACAAGTAAATGAGCAATCAATGGAGGGAGAGATCTAGAATTTTGTAATTTGTAGGGGGAAGGGGGGTTAGTTATCATTTAAAGCCTTCCCCCCTTTTAGCATTAATTCCACTGTTCCCTCTATACCTGTTTCACCACAGTTTTTTTTACTCTTGTTTCCCAGTGTTACTTCTTTACCATTCTTTCCTAACTGCTCCCTCTATACCCGTCTCTCCACTGCTCCCTCTATACCCGTCTCCCCACTGCTCCATTTATACCCGTCTCCCCACTGCTCCATCTATACCCGTCTCCCCAACATTTTCTTTATGCCGCTCTCTACTCAATGTTCCCTCTCTACCCCTTTCTCAAATATTTCCTCTATACCACTTTCCCCACTGTTATGTCTATACATCTTGCTCCCAAGGTTTCCTTATTTACCATTCTCTTCCCATTACTCCCTCTATACCCATCGCCCCATTGCTCACTTTATAACTCTCTCCCCTGTTCTCTCTCTCTCATTTAATTAATTTCTATTCTTCTGTTCCTTATATTATATGCCCCTCTCCCTGTAATTTCAGTCTCTTGTTTTCTTCTCAATCAATGCTCAAATATTCAGAGACATCAGTATCACCGGATGCATATCTCACTGACAACTTTTGAATTATCTATAGCTGGAATTAGATCAGATATGCAGACTTGTACCTCCGTGTCTGAAATCCCAGCTGTAGGTTATGCAGGCCCAGCTGGGGAGGCCAGACAATTGCCCTCCTTTAAATCTGCCTCTGAATCAATGTACATGATTTATTTAGAAGAGTTTTGTACAAATACAACCATCCTAGGATATGATTAAATAATATGGACTGTATTGATTATGTGCGATCTTTAAAGACGTAGATATTTAATAGGAAAGAGGCGTGCCACAACAGCCTCTGTCCTTTTTAAGAAGAGTGGTAGGGGGGAGCGATTTAAATACGTCCGCACCTAACTCATTCTGATCTCTGGAATCCCATCCTATATTACTAGAAACCAAATACTTACTAGAAAAAGTTGCGGCAAAAGTCATAAACATGATTATAATAACAAATCCTACTCATGTGCGCTATAGGAGAGAAATATCTCCGATACGGAAGTACTAAGTGCCTAGAAAACTAATAGCAATCACACAAGTGTCTCCATATATTTAGGTCCTTTCCTTGAAAATACAGGATGACATGCAAAAGACTTGAGGAACCATTTATAGAGCTGGGGTCCTTGTCTGATGGTACACAGGGGAAATGGACAGGGTTATAGTAAATTACAGCAGTTCAGAATGTATTTTTATTTCAACCATGAGTGATAACAAATGCTAAATGGTATATTTAATCAAATATGTTGGGACTAAAACATTGAACTGACAATCATTACAAAAATATGTAATAAATAAGGGGGAGTGGATCTAGCCATGGATCTAGCGTCCATAACTACAGCATAGTTACGGACGAGGGGTGTGGGCAGCTCCGTAACCATGCTGTAGTTACAGAAGCTGAGCAGGGGGAGGGTAATTAAGACAGGAGGGCTGGGTATAGTGTTTTGCGCTCCTGTGTGAGTGTAGTTAGACACAGTTACGCCGGCTGAAGTTAGGGTAGCC
>WWET01004643.1:51352-82664 GCA_011038615.1 Limnodynastes dumerilii | reverse complement strand
AAAGAACGATACGCAGATTACGTACAATAGCTACTACGCATGTGCAGTAGCTATTGTTCATTGAATTATGTCCGTCTATGAAAGACGGACGTAGTTCTTGATCCGGCCCAATGTCAGGAGCGTCTTACCTGGGCTAAATAAAGAAAGAACTGGTCTGTTGCTCAGTGGTCCAAAGTCCTCTTTTCTGATGAGAGCAAATTTTGCATCTCATTTGGAATCCAAGGTCCCAGAGTCTGGAGGAAGAATGGAGAGGCACACAATCCAAGATGCTTGAAGTCCAGTGTGAAGTTTCCACAGTCTGTGTTGATTTGGAGAGCCATGTCTTCTGCTGGTGTTGGTCCAATGTGCTTTATTAAGTCCAGAGTCAATGCATCCGTCTACCAGGACATTTTAGAGCACTTCATGCTTTCTTCAGCAGACAAGCTTTATGGAGATGGTGACTTCATTTTCCAGCAGGACTTGGCACATACTGCCAAAGGAACCAAAACCTGGTTCAATGACTGTGGGATTACTGTGCTGGATTGGCCAGAAAACTCGCGGGATCTGAACCCGATAATTTATGGGGCACTGCCAAGAGAAAGATGAGAGGCATGAGACCGAACAATGCAGAAGAGCTGAAGGTGGCTGTTGAAGCACCTTAGGCTAATAGCATCCATGCCACACCACATTGAGGCAGTAATTCGTGCAAAAGGTGCCCAAACCAAGTACTGAGTACATATATATGATTAAACTTTTCAGAGGGCTGACATTTCTGTATTTAAAAACTTTTTTTTTATTGATTTCATGTAATATTCTAATTTTGTGAGATTTTGATTTTGGGGTTTTCATAAACTGTAATCCAATCTCGCGTAATTTCACACAAATGACGCAATTTGCAGGTCATGATACGATTTGCAAATCAAAACCTTACTCCTATACTTTAACATTGTGATATCTTATATCTCCGTGATTAATAGTTCAAAATCAATGCGATATTGATCTTTCAAAATCAAACCATCTCTTGTGATATTTTTAAAAGCGCATCCAAATCGCATGTTACTGAATATGGTGATTTGTGAAAAAATATCACATCAATATCGTCGCGAGATGCTTTGATTTAATATCACACTGAAAAAATCGCGTTTAGTAAATAGACCCCTAAGACTGAGAAAAAACACTGCTGAGAAATGCTACTCATTGTGGTTAGATGGTAACAAGCGTAAGACAACCTGCAGAGAGATTGTATGACCCTGTGCACCAGTGCAAGTAGATAGTACACTCCAGCACACATGCAAGATTACTGCAGGGAGATGGCAAATCCTGAGACACAGTGCGAGTAAATGATACAATCAAGCACACACACCAAATAATTGCAGGGAGACGGTAAATCCAGAGACACAGAGCGAGTAGATGAGACATTCAAGCACACACACCAAATAATTGCAAGGAGATGGTAAATCCAGAGACACAGAGCGAGTAGATGAGACATTCAAGCACACAAACCAAATACTTGCAAGGAGATGGTAAATCCAGAGACACAGAGCGAGTAGATGAGACATTCAAGCACACACACCAAATAATTGCAGGGAGATGGTAAATCCAGAGACACAGAGCGAGTAGATGAGACATTCAAGCACACAAACCAAATAATTGCAAGGAGATGGTAAATCCAGAGACACAGATCGAGTAGTTCATACACTTGGAACACTGGAGAGCTGAATTTCGAAATGAAAGCATCTACACTGCTGTAAACCACAAGCCAGACACACAAGGAGAGACACACACTCCAAGGGAAGGCAAGAACAGAGGGCAGGGTGTGAGGGAAGCCTGAGGAGAGAACACACATATATGAACAGAGCAAACAGGCAGACCAGGAACGGAAAGTAATGGACCAGGCAAAACACAGGAGACCAACGTTATAATTGGTAACATGGGACACACACTGCTGACTATTTACATGTCCATCCCCCAGTCAGTTGTCAGCCCAGAGCCCATCTTCAGGCTGACTGGAGCATATAATTAGCTACATGTGGACTTTATTAGCTGTGAATCGGTCATGCGTTTTGGTGCCTAAAATTGCTAATGATTCAAACGCACTGATTAGAATTTGGAAAAATAAAGACGTTTTTTTTTTTACTTTTACTCTCAGTAACATATGTAAACAAAAGTAACCATTAAAAATACAACTTGAAATAGGAATAATCATGTCATAGAGATAAACGAATACTGCATGAAGATAGAAATACAATGATTTACTACATACATATAGAGACGTTCTTAAAACATTTTAAAAATAAACATTAAAACACAACACAAATAACCTAAACAGTCAAATATAAGTAAATGTAATGGTGTTTGTTCACAAAATTTAAAGTAAATAAAAATAAAGTAAAAAACTAAAACCAAATAATGGCACCTTTATAATGTTAAAGTCTTGCACAATATGGAAAATCAGCATAGGATTAAATAAACGAGTCATTATTTATTTCATGTAAAAACACACATCCCTTGATGAAAAACATGCAACAGGTGTGGCCTGAACTAAGTATAAGAAGATGCATGGCCTAATAGCAAACAACACGGTTCATCAACTTACGAGTGGGCGAGGGCTACCTTAACTTTTCCCAGTACTTAAGAATGAATCAGGGTCATGGTCAATAAATCTGGGTAGAAGGATAGGAATGCTAATGAACCACTTATATTGTCCCAATTTCCGCGAATTTTAGGGCCATGGAAGGGGAGGGTTAGGGTTAGAACCAAGCTGCAGGGAAGGGGGGTTAGGGTTCGGCTGCGGGGAAGGGAGAGGTTAGGGTCAGGCTCCAGGGAATGGAGAGCATCAGGAACGAGGAACATCAGGAATATTAGCAACATAGGAACATACCTTTCTGTGCTGCTCTTCTTTCATCTGCCTCAGTTCTCGTTCTTCATCATCCTTTTGCTGCTGTTTGTAAGACTAAAATATAATACACATTACCAGTTATTAGGAGAGACTTTAAAAAGAGATTGTTTAAATAAAACTGAATTCAAGAATATTAAATAACTATCAGCTCATAGTCCAAATAATTGAACACTCTTTAAAGCTATATATAACATTGTTCTCACAATTCATTATTACACTAAAGTAATACATTAAATTGTCAGTGTTAATAAAGGATAAAGTCTGTCTTTCTATTAATCTATCTAATCAGACCTACACTCAAAACCACACACTGGACCTAATCAAGAGTTGGGTGCAAACTATACACTGTATTTGGGTGGGGCACATTTGCACTAGTTGTTCAGTGCAGACAAGAAACTTGCAGGTGATGAGTGTCAGAGATTCACATGGGCACAGAGTGATGCTGCAACTCAGATCAGAACATGATGATTAGACATGACATGCGTTATATGGTAAATGGGTTTAAAAAAAAAAATAGTTGTATTTAAAAGACTTAATGAAATAAACAATATGGCATGGGGCCTGGCTAGAAAATGAACCTAGCACTGGCAGCTGCTGTCACATACTGTTTTTCCACCAGGACTTAAAACAATAACTTTCTGGCATTTAGGGAGATTTACAAACCAAGCAAGTACCGTGTGTAAGTACCGTCTTTTATTTATAGACACTGGGATAGATCCAGACCTCCGCGCTAGATACGTTTCATCGCGTTGCGTATTTACGCTAGTGTACTTTCTAAGCACCCCCCTAGGCACTCCCCTCGCATGTACGTACTTTGGCCATTTTACGCCTTCCAAACTCTACCTTAACGTTACACAGCGTAAGTACTGACGTACGTATAGGCCTTATGTACTTACAAGGCTAAGCACGCCCATACTGTACCCTGCCTCCGATGCATAATTATGGGTGTAGTGTGCCTGGCACGCACCTTCGTGCATTGTTATGCTGCTGGGCTGTACACTCTGAGCTACGTGGCGTCACATCTGCCACGCGCATGCGCAGTAAATACTAATGTGCGATTTTACGTCAGCGGCTAGCTGCATCTGCACCCAAACACGCAGCACTTTACACATTAATGCCTATTTATTTAGCAAAGTGCTACCTTTAAATAAGTCACATAATATGTTGACAATGATATGACAGAGCAATGAAGTACAAATGATGAAATCCTATAAAGTGCTGCTCAGGATAACAAGCTGTCACCTTATAATATGTCCGTTTTGTAAGAGTCAACTTGATGGGCAGTAAATTGAAGCTGGCCATATCTTTAAGTTACTTGTTAGACATACTATAAAACCTCTATTATAAATAGAGCTTGGCGTAATCTTATTTATATCTGATAATATTCTGGGGACTTTTCAGTCTCCACGGAAACTAAGTAATGTTGCTTTGTTGTACCTTCCAACTATTTGCTTTCTGAGGAACACCTTGTATTGAATGTGCTTCATTATCCAGGTTCTGTTTAACAGCATAGTTCCTTGACTGAAAAAGGAACATATATTTTTTCAGTGAAAAGAATACCAGGAAAATTCTCCATTATACACAGAACTGTAAGCAAAACATGCATTACCATGATCTAGTTTTACCTGTGTGTGCTGTTCCTCCTTTATTTTCCTCGGCTTATGCTCTTCTTCTGCCTTGTGTTGTCACAGATAGGAGTGTAAAAAAAGAATACATTATTCCATATCAGACGCAAAAATACTGCATTTCAAATATTTAAAAATATATTTAAAAAACCTCCTGTTAAATTAATTGGAAAATACAAATTACATGTATTATTAAATCTTTAATCTTTGTAAAATAAATCTTTTTTTTTAAATGCTATATTTTTATTCCTTTTTATCATGGGGACTGCCAGTGCCGCACCTTTTGCTTACATTTTTAAGGGTCTGGTTTATTTGTGCTTTACATCTATTCTTTCTTACATTTCTTCCTAATCATGATTACAACATTTATATCATTAAATAAAATACAGCAGAAGACCATTTAAATAACGTTTTGCCTAGTGTTTTAAACGCCTGCTCATTCCAAATACTACCCATCCAAAGTTGCTAATCACAGAGCTCTGTGTAGGGTGCGCATCCAATGCGGTATAGCTGTGAATCAGGTGCATCACTATTCTTTAATAACTCCTTTTATGCAGAGTACCAGCCATTTCATATAATGCTGATTACAGAATGAGGTCATACCATTTGCAATGATTCTTTTAATACATGCTGCAGTATGAAATCTTCATCTTCTGGTTCATAAGCCTGTAAGAGAAGTGACATATACTAAATACTATTCATGTGTGCGATATAATGGACTATCTAGTAAAGAAGGTAAAAATATTACTGTATATGGACGTTCCTCCCAGCTGTCTCTTTCCTGTTGTTTCTGTGCTACATAGTCTTGCTGGAAAGCCTGACTCGTTCTCTGTTAGAGGAAGAACTAATTATCACTCTGTATATCAAATTATACTGTATAACTAATAGGAGGGAGACAAGATCTGATATCAAGTGAATCTCAGGCTGTTCCCAATTATAAAACTATAATTATAATTACCTATAAAAATAGAATCTAAATTATATTCTGGTATTTATGTAGGTTTTTTTTATTAAAGTCAATTTGTCATCCTTATATAACTCTCATCAATAAATATAAGAAAATATTTTTTTCACAGGATGGAATAACAGAAAATCTATACTAATATAAATAATAGCGATGTGGTATTAGTTAAATGTAAATGCTTAAGTTGTAACCTTTTTGATAAATGTTTATAGTTTTTACCAGTTATGACTTAATATATTTGTATGTGGTATTTGTTAAGGGCATTGGACCTGATCCAGGCCCCTGCAAGCTTTCCGTACATGCGGGGGTTAAAAATCCGCCCAGAAGAGGAACTTCCCCTGTCACTCCCCTATTTAATGTGGAGATTGTGTGGAGAGCTGCCATAAGGCAGCCCTAAGTCACCTGAGCTGATTCGCTCATAACTACCTAATCCCACCCACACTGTACAATTGAAATGCTTCCCAAGCCCACCTTAGCGGGCGGAAGGGAAGCACAGCCCCTTTCTTCACAGCTCCCGGAACTTAGTTCAGTACGATAGGTGTTAAGTGCACAAAATGCACGTAACATCTGGAGGACGCACGAGCTCTCCCCTTCAAGCACCTCACTTACAAACTTTGCGTGCGTAAGAGGGGTAACGTTCTTTAGTCTGAAACTGGCCCATTGTTTCTAATCTCTGGAAAATGGCAGAATAGGACATTGGTATCCCACATGTGTACCTCTTCAAAAATAACAAAACACAAAGAAATCCCTCCAAATCCCTGAAAAATCATGACAACTACAAAAGAAAAAGCAAATCTCAAATCATGCTGAGCTGCAGGGGAAGACAAATTTAAACAGTGAAAACTGAGTTGGAGTTACAAGAAAGTTGAGTCATGGTTTCCTAGCTCAGCAATAATCATCTTCCACGGACAACACAACGACACTCACTCAACTGAAAATGTTCAGCTGAATGGAAGATAGCCGATTGTTGTGCAATGTATGACAAGTATCAGTTTGTCAGTTTGCCATCAAATCTAACTGAGCCATTAATCAGATCAATGAAGTAGTCTGTGCTGAATGGGTACAAGTCAATAGGGAAATTACCCCAATTATCGGGTAGTGTGTAGTGTTGTCAGTCCCCGGTTAGAAACATTTCATCCCGAAATAGGGACATCCGAAGGTTTCTTTTCGGATGTTCCTATTTCAAATAATGCCCAGTTTCTATTTTTATTTTAGAATGGGCGAGTATGCTGATCGGCATACTCATCCATTGTGATTCGCAAATACTACCGCCGCTGATATCCCTCTGCCGCAGCTCCGCCGGACCAAGGGAAAGGTGAGTAACCTCTCTAGGGTGCAGGGTAGGGAGGGTTAGGGTCAGGCTGCAGGGGAGGGAGGGTTAGGGTCAGGCTGCAGGGGAGGGAGGGTTTGGATCAGGCTGCAGGAGATGGAAGGTTAGGGTCAGACTGCAGGGAAGGGACAATTAGGGTCAGGCTGCGGAAGATGGTGGGTTTGGGTCAGGCTGCAGGGAAGGGAGGGTTAGTGTCAGACTACCAGAAAGGAAGGGTTAGGGTTAGGGTAATGAGAGAGGAAGGTTAGGGTTAGAATTAGGGAAAGGAGTGGGGGACTTTTTTTTACTTAAATTTCGGAGCACTGAGAGCTCAGTGCTCCATGGATCGATTGCTATGCCTCCTCGAAAATAGGGCCGTTCTAAGCGGGGACACACGTGTGTAGTGTAGTGGCTAGTGTGTAGACACCATATAGTGTTTAAGCAGCTTAAAGTTAAATAAGATAGAGTGATATATATGTAGTGTAACACAAGACAATCAGCTGTGTGGCAACAGATACAATACTTTCAATACTGAGAAATAGCCACTGCAAGGCAAATGTAAGCCATCCTTTTCAGCGTTATCTGGTTAAACCTTACCTCTGAACTCGGTGCTTTGTCACAACTATTGTGAATTCGTTGGTTATTTTCATGCTGTGACAATCGGTCCAGAAATTGATTGTTTGTTCTAGATTAGAAGAAAAAATAACATTTGCATAATTTATATTTATTATTGATTTATTAAATATTATACAGAGTGATACAAAGAACTCTGCGATGTATAATAATAAACGTGATTTGTTTAGCATAATGGGCCAGATCCAGAGTTACGTACGCTAGTGTATTTACGCTAGCCGGTGACTTAAATACATTGTTTTATATGTACAGTTTCGCCACATAACTCCTAGTATCAACAGCGTAACTATGAACGAAGGAGCGTGACAGCCATACGACAACCGTAATTACGCTTCGGGGGCGGGGTGAGGCATTTAAATCGTACAGTATGGGCATGCTTAAGCACTTACATACGTGCAGCCTTTACGTAGTCAGTAGTTACACTTTGAAAAGTTAAGGTAGGGTTTGGAAAGCCTAAAACGGCCAAAGTACATACGAGCAAGGGGAGTGCATAGTGAATACGCTATGCGTTGAAACGTAAAGGGAACGTAGGTCTGGATCCGGCCCAATGTGTGTGTAGTGGCTTTAACAATGCACTGTCATACCCTAGTATAAGATATACACCAGAGAGATAATCTAGAGCAGGCCAGGCCAACCTGTGGCTCTCCAGGTGTTGTGAAACTACAAGTCCCAGCATGCTTGGACTGCCTAGACATAGCTAATTCTTAACAAAGCATCCTGGGACTCGTAGTTTCACATCACCTGGAGAGCCAAAGGTTGGCCAGGCCTGATCTAAAGCCTGCACACAAATACTGAACAGGCTTACTTAGAAAATTAGAGTTGAGGTTCAAAATATCACTTCTTTACTTTAATTCTGTTTATATAGATTAAATATAACCCATTTTATTTCCATGCAAAAGGAAACATTTGATGTCAATTAACTGGTGCAATCTGTTTGCACACTGTACACTAGAAAGCACTGCTAGATTAATGTGCACAGCTTGGAAAGCAAGCGCACAGCCATTCAATAAATTGCTTTCATTATTACACTCTGGAGAGTCTCTTCAAAAACCTATAAAAGCCTAGTTTTCTGCCTGTTAGCTAAATAATTGACCTGCCTTTAAATCATCAGGAGGGAGTAATTTGCCTAAAACTAAAGTAGTTAAAAAGAAACAGTTTGAAAGTTTAAATTATGTTGTATGATATAAAATCATTCTATGGACAAAAAGTTTATGGTGCTGAACAAGAGCTGCACAACAATAATTGAAGTATAATCGCAACGATTGTTAGCAAAATGTATGTGCACAACTAGAGCAAGCGCCGAAACGCAGAAGCAAAGTGGCTGCAGACAGGTAAGCGCCAACCCTTATGCTAATCCTCACCCATTACCCTAACCCTAATTTTTCCACAGCCTAACCCTAACCTTCCCCTTCTCTGATCCATCCCCTCCCCGCAGCCCATCCTAAGTCTCCCCTTCTTTGATCCATCCCCTCCCTGCATCTAACCCTAAGACTACCCTGCTACACTACATCTCCACCCCTACACCAACCTGTTGGTGCGTCAGCAACCGTTGGGTCCTGTGTTGGTTCGGTGTAATAAATTTCTAGTTTCAGACATGTTCTAAATAGACACAACTGACAATGAGCTGCCGGCTGTGTGTATTTCAAAAATGTACACCAGCGAACAGAACCCTAGTAGAACAGGGAATATTAAAATGCAGGCGGTTTAGTGCAGCTGTGATCACTTCAGCAGCCTTATTACCCTGAACTTCCACCTAAAACTGAGTTTAAGAGTTAAATGCCGCACTCATAAGTAAGGTGACATTGGCCAATACCCATTAAATTACTTATTGAAAAGAGGCTAGAGGAGAATTAAATTACTATTATAAATACTAGTTAAAATGTATTAATCACATCCTCTGGTGCTACCTCTCCCTAATGTTAAACATAAGAAGAAAATAAGAAAAAAGAAAGGGAACTATTCATTTAGGTGCACACTCGCCCCTGAAAGCAAACAGTAACTGATTTATTAAAATATACCATTTAATTTGTTTAGAATAAAAAAAGAAAATATCTAAATTTTACTGTTTGTTTATAAATTATTAATATTGGCTATGGAATCAATTGTCACAGAGAAAAGAGGAAGCACACGTTGGCAACTGATGCCAGCGAAATAATTCGTAAAATAGAGTGTAGTGATAGACAAGACAATAAATGTGATTAAAAACAACGTGAGGGAATAGTTAAAGTAGAGGCAGATTCTAAGATGTAATTATTCAAAGTTCTCAAAAAAACCTACACAACAGATAGTGTTCCACCGCTCACAAGGATAATTCAGAGCAAATAAATAAATATATTGGTTGACCCTATACGTAGAAAGTTATAAGGAGTGATCTAAGGTTACAAACCTCATTTATAGAGGCAATAAGACTGACAATAGGGATTAAACTAATAATAAAAAATCAGTAAATAGTCAATAATTAAATTCCCTCCAGCTAAATATCATATCTTATAATACTATTTAGAACTGCATGAGTTCATAGTTGGTTGGAAATAATGAAATAGTAATGGTCAATGTAAGCAGTCTTGACACTCATATAAAGTAGCTCATATAGGGTAGCCACGTGGTTATTAAAAAAAAAACAACTAGGCTTCATCATATATATTATATTGCTCCTTAGGTAGAAAGTCCACCTACTGCCTATCAATAACGGCAGAGTGGTATAAAAGGTGTAGGAGGTATAATGAGAGAATAGCGTATTTCCTGGTTAACTTGGCACTGCAGTGATATGAAGATGTGAGGAGGTACATTTATTGGGAGAGTTTGAAATAAATAAAGTAACCTTGGTTTTAACAGACGTAACGCAACCAGACTAGGAAATAAAAAAGAATTCCAATTCTCTAAATTGGATTAGAAGCGTATAGAAGCGGGATTATTTAGCCTGGAAGAGAATTCTGTGATATTTGGTTATAAATACAGTTAAATATTTAAATTTTATTCAATTGTCAATTGAATGGGTAGGAGAGACCTAGCTGTTCCCTTGTATTAATTAAATAGAAGTAGAGAACCTCTGTTTTTTGAAGACTTATTTTATAGCCCAAATATGTGCCATAACATGTAAGGGCATCTAGAATGAGTGATTGGAGACTTCTTATCTGTGCAACTTCAGATAATCTAACATCATGCAGCCAGCCAAGGGCATCGCAGTGGGGTTTGCAATGTTCTTGTAGGCAATGCTTTTTTTATTATTATAATATACATAAAGGCAAGAGGTGTAACTGAGATGGGGGTCACAACTTCAAAAGTGGGAGGGGTGTGGAAGGAATATATGGAATAATAGGAGAAAGTGTTGCATCTGAGCGTTATCATATGTTCTGCAGAATGTGATGGTTGAGATAAATAACATAGACTAAAAGTTATGTTTTGTCAGCAGCAAAATGTATCAAGAGTATAGAAGGCCGAAAAAAAAAAAAAAAGAATAAAATCACAATTTATGTGATACGCTTGTGAGATATTTCCTTTGGGTCAAACCTATAAATAATTAAATAAGGCAACTGAAAACTGGGGGAAATAGCATTACCATTTAATTCCATGCTCCATTTTTTATGTTGGAGGATGGAAGAGTTTAAATAGTTTAATTATGTCTAGGTGGTGGAACTGAACCTAACTATTACTTTAATAACAGCTTATTTATTAAAGAGGAATGTACAGCTTCAGATTTCGGTAAAGGGTGTGTTTTTACCAGCCTTTCAGAGGGCTGTATCCAGCAGGGATTGGAAATGGAATGCCAGTCAAAGTCTGGATACTGGCCAATGTTACTATTTAATTTAAAGCATTAGAGAACAGTACAGTGTTGAAAAGGGCTAGGGATTGCTGGGGCACCAATTTGTCAAGATAAGGTTACATAATTTTGAGCAGATACCATTAATATTGGGTGGTAAATGCACATTGTAACTTATATATATTACATAACTTTACCAAGAAGAGTTATAAAAGTTTTATTTCCTGGTTTGCCCTGTAATTCAACACTTTCCTTGGGCTGCTGAAATGCAGGCTTCATTAAGAATACCAACACACATCTACTGACCTGACTGACCAATCTCCAGGAACATTAAAATATACTGAACTGAATGAGAGGTATAAAATACTGTAGCTACTGTGATGTTTTAAAAGTATTATAATAATAAATCAGAAATGTGTGTCTTCTGTTAAATGGTATTTTAAAATTGTACTCCTTTATTTGTTTTACGTTGTATGAAAAGTAAAGAATTGTCATTGTGGCAATAAGTAAGTTTCTCATACTGTTTCATGACTGCAGTATTCAGTGGTTTGAGAATTTTATTTACACACCTTCACTTAGGGTATTTTGTGCACCGGCCCTCACTATATTCCTCACATTTTACCAAGTCCAAATATGGTTTTACCATATTAAACAAGTTAAAATGAGAATTGTACAGGGCCAGACTGGGACTAAAATGAAGCCCTGGCACTCACGATACAAATGAATACAGATGTGAAAGGAATATGGGGGTAAATCCAGACCTAGTTACGTTAGAATGCGTAGCGTATTTATGCTAGCGTGATTTCTATGCACTCCCCTAGACACTCCCCTCGCTCGTACGTACTTTGGCCATTTTACGCTGCCCAAACCCTACCTTAACTTTTCTTAGCGTAAGTACTGACATACGTAATGGATTTACGTACGTGACTGCCTAACCTGGCCCATACTGTCCAATTTTAATTACGGGTGTCATATTGATGCTCCGCCCATTCGTTCGTAGTTACGCTGATAGTACACACGTTCAGCGTTACGTGGTGTAACAACTGCCGCTCAGTAAATACAAATAGCCGATTTGACATCATCGGCTAGCGTAAATACGCTAGTGTACTTAGCTCAGGATCTGGCCCATTAGGGTTTAGAAGAGTTAGGGAGGGGGTATAGTTCACTTACCTATTGCTGTAGATATTTTTCAGACTCGGCCTGTCGCTGTGAGAAAGTATTGTTCATGGAGATGTCTCGCGATGACATCCCCATCGCCGCTCCTGCATTCTAAATGAGCTTCTTTAGAAAACAAGCCCTTCTAAATGGCAAACCACACCCCTACATCGGGCCCCATAGCAGCTGCACCCACGGTAGTTACATCACTGCCCATTCATACATCGCTAAATATCCCTATAAAACATATTTAAATGTTGGCAACTATGTACAATGTGGACAACTTTGTTAAGAAGCTAAGTAGTGATTAGACATGAGGAATGTACTCTCCAATATTCCTGAAATGGGCTGTAGAGATATCTTTATGCACTTTTAATGTATGGCTTTTTTTCTCCATTTCAATTTTAAACTGACAATTTGATAAGCAGTAAGAAGAACAAATTAGTTTATGCCTAATTCAACAACTCAAGTAAATCAGTGACAGCTGTGCAAAGTAGCAATCAAGCTGAATTAAAGATATAATTGCACAATTTCTTCCTTCACAGAAGTTTTCTTTTCCTTTTTTCCTTTTTTTTACCCTACTTTTTCTATTTTCAAAAAGAAGTAAGTCTGAACGCGAACAATGGGCGGTCTGTCTGGCCTCGAAGCACACATGCTACTGCAGCTCTGGATCCCGAGGTAAGTATGACAGGTTGTGTATGTACAAAATACAGCTGCTTTCCCAAATAGGCTTCCTTTTGCCAGTGATTGAAATGCAGAGAACTACACCGTATAGTGGAAATGTAGCTGTGTGCAAGCACCTCAGTAATAATGGGCCAGATTCATAGATAGGAAGGCAATAAGTATGCGTGGATTCACAAAAATAAACATCAAAATGGCAGAGCAACTACCATGACACTCTTCTTATTGTTATGAATCTTTACTGACTTCCGCGTCCATAGAGCTACCTTAATTCTCCATGCATATATTTGTGCACATTTTGTGGAGTTTGCCAATCCAGCCCATATTGCCCTATTTAAATGCCTCCCCCACCCACTTTTCAAAAAAGCAAAAAAGATGGCCTTTCGAAATTATAAGAAAACTCAAAATAATGATGACAGGGAGGAGAATTTTGCAAAGCAGAAGGAGGCTAAAAAGGTTATCAGAGCAGCAAAGGCACAAACTGAGGAAAAACTGTCTCACTTGGTACGAAAAGGGGGCAAAACTTTTTTAGGTATATAAATGAAAGGCAAAAAACTAAAGAGGGTATAGTAAGGCTCATAACAGAGAGTGGGATTCTTGTAGAGGGTGAAAGGGATATAGCAGATTTCTGTTCAATATTCACAAAGGAAAGAGAGGGGAAGGGACCACTTTTAAATGGGAAGGCTATTAATACAGTGGGGGCAATTACTACTATTTTCACTGAGGAGCAGGTATTAAAAGAACTTTCAAAATTGAAAGTGGACAAATCAATGGGACCAGATGGGACACATCCGAGGATACTAAAAGAGCTTAGAGCTGGGCTGGCAAAACCATTAACTGAATTATTCAATCAGTCACTAATAACTGGGGTAATTCCAGAGGACTGGAAAATAGCAAATGCCTCTGCATAAAAGTGGTAGTAGGGAAGAAGCCGCAAACTACCGACCAGTGAGTCTAACATCAGTGGTAGGGAAATTGATGGAAACCCTGTTAAAGGAACAAATTGTACAGTATTTTAAATCCAGTAATTTACAGGGGGCTGGATCCAGACTTAAGTAAGTGTTTGAAATTAGTTACTCCTGGGCTAAACCATATTGATTGCAGGGGGAGTCAAGTTAATTGTATTCTTTGCATGCAGGGATATTTCATTAACTGAATTATTCAATCAGTCACTAATAACTGGGGTAATTCCGGAGGACTGGAAAATAGCAAATGTCGTCCCTCTGCATAAAAGTGGAAGTAGGGAAGAAGCGTCAAACTACCGACCAGTGAGTCTAACATCAGTAGTAGGGAAATTGATGGAAACACTGTTAAAGGAACACATTGTACAGTATCTTAAATCCAGTAATTTACAGGATCCCAGGCAGCATGGATTCACTTGGGGGAAGATCATTGCAAACAAAGCTTACTGAATTTTTTGACTGTGTCAGTAAAGTATTAGATGAAGGGGGAGCTGTAGACATAGCTTATCTAGATTTTAGTAAGGCTTTTGACACTGTATCACATAACAGACTGTTAAATAAGCTGGACACTTTGGGACTGGACTTAAAGATAGTTGCATGGGGCCTGATCCAGGCCTATGCTGGCCGGCATTACTACGCCAGCCAGCAGTGTAAGATCGGCTTAAAAGCCAAGGGCGGGGTGAGCCATTAAAATTGTACATTAAAGGCGTGCTAAGTGTCATAACTACGCAATGAGCTTACGGACGCCCACAGTTATCAGAAAAGTTAGGGTAGGGTTTGCTGGGCCTAAGAAAGCTAAACTAAGTATGACCAAGGGGAGTGCCTATGCGAGTGCATCGTAGGTACGCTGGCGTAAATATGCTACGCACATGAGCGTTTCATGAGCGTAGGTCTGGATCAGGCCCAAGGTGCATAAATAGGCCTTAACTTTGTTGTATATGATAATGTAATAAATAAAGTGAGTACAGAATAGACTGCAAATCTTTCACCTTTAAAGAAGCACCCAGTATACTCTTTTGCATCTATTTTTCCAAAGGGTGTAGGAAGTCCCTTATTTACTGGTATTTTAACATCATATCTAATTCCCTATTCCTCAGAGCAGGACAGCCTCAAACACATCTCCCACAATGCAATTGTCTGAAATAGGTTGTGGCGTGTCAGCTGTTAGCGACATCTTGGACTTGCCGTGTGGCTGGTGCAAATGTTTTGCTGTGCACTTTGGATAAGGTTCAGTTGTGTGCACACGCACTTACCATACATTGACTACATCTCTTCAGCCCTTCCCCCCCAATGAAACGACACACACACAGACACACAGAGTGTTGATATGGTTACAGCAGTAATCTATGTCACCTACCTGTACTTGCTTTCTTGCCATCTTTCCTGTCTTTCCATGTCTTCTTGTCGCTTTTTTTCCTCTAATTTTTCAGCCTAGTACAAGAACACAGAAAATAAAAATATTAATTTCTCACCCAATTTTATGTTCTAAAATTGAACAGATAATAAAATTAAAGAGGCAAAGGTACAACTTATTTTAAAACATGGTGGTGAAGAGGAGCACACTTGAGTATTACAGGTATGACAGCTGGTATAATAGTGAGCTTGGATGTTTAATCTTTTGGGATACTAAGAAATGGTAAAGAGACCTCCCTGTTATAGTAGAAACACGTTCTGGCTGTCTATTGCTGGTTGAGAAGACATTAAAGTCCAGTGACTGAAAGTAACCTCAGCTGAAAACAATGATCCTGCTGATTCATTAATTGTTATTTAATATTTCCACTATTAGCAACATAGGCTCTCACCGTGTATAATAAAACAAAACCAAGCACAAATACATGGTATTAAAATGAGATTCTCAATAGCTTATAGTTTAACACTACGGGGTAGATCCAGAACTAAGTATATTTACGCTAGATGGAGACGTAAAAACGCTATTTTGCAGGTATTGCGCATGCGCGCGGCAGATATTACGACACGTAACTCTGAATGTATGTACCATCCTCATATCAAGAGTGTAACTACGAACAAAGGGGCGTGCCAGCCATACGATACCCGGCGGGGGGGAGACATTTAAATCGTAAAGTATGGGCGTGCTTAGGCGCGTAAGAACGTGCCGCCATTTCGGCCGACAGCAGTTACGCTTGGAAAAGTTAAGGTAGAGTTTGGAAAGCGTAACACGGCTAAACTACGTACGGCCAAGGTGATTGCCAAGGGGAATGCATAGTAAATAGGCTACGCTAGGAAATGTAATGGAAGCATATTTCTGGGTCTGACCCGTCATGTCAAGATTTGGTACTGTATGAGCTTTACTTTTGCAGCAAAGTTTCCCAGTGGTAAAATACTATGACACTTGCTTTACATGTAATGCCCCCAGAATGTTCCATGATTGTGCTGTTTATAGTTATTAAGAAGTGAGTAATAATGTATTGGTGCTCCCTTAGGCGATCTGCTCATTGAGCAATGAATGCAAACTAAGTAATTGTCAGGTACAGCAGAAAAAACAAACTACCCAATCATCTGATAATCTACTGCACTATTTATCGTATCGCCAGACAATAATTGTTGTTGTCATTTGTGGTGATGTAACTGAACAATTCAATGTTCATATCAGATTCCAGGCTTTGCTTTCCAAGTGCCCACAATGGCTACCAATGCCAGCTTCACAATAACAGACTGTGGAACTCCAGAGCTGGGAAAACAAACTAGCTGGAATTTCTATACTAATGCCTATTAATGACACAACCATTACTCTATACACAATTAGCAAGTGGTTTACAGAATATGGTTATACAGAAGAAACGGAGGTGTTTCAGACTCCCAAATTCATACCTTTTTTCTCTGAATCGCTTTCATTTCTTGTATCTTAGCGTCTTCCTCCTCTTTTAATTTCCTTTTGTATTCTTCCACCTTTAGCTGCATAAAAGTGTTATGATATTTTTAGTAGTAGTTTAGAAGTAGGTAACCTTTGAATCTCCTGTACTGGTTATATTCAATTTTTACCTCTGTCCACTAGGATTAGAACTTAAACACAGAATTAAAATTAGTCCTAAGAGCATCTATGCTCATCCTTGTGTTAATCATCAGTTTCTTTGGTCTTATTTTTTACCTGGTAATTAATTGTGGTTAGCTGGTTACCTGGTACAATCTACTTATTTTGCACTATAATCCTGAGTCTGGTCAGTCATGGCTCTTTTCCTTGGTAACAGTGACAGTCTTGCTACACCATAAATTCTCACTGCATAATCTTTAATTCTGTCCTACCTATAAATGGACAGTGCTCCCTTGTTCATCATTATAGAAATTCCATGTCTAATCCAGGCTGCATTCGCTTTTCCTTTGTAATTAATCTATATTCAGAATATGTACAGCAAAGATTGACGAAGCCTTGCTGGAAAAGTAATGTTACAATGCTAAACACAGAAAAATACTATGTGACAATGGTAATAATAACCTGCCTAATTATTCATGCTGTTTCGCTGTGATTACATAATATATCAGAGTAATGCACATTTTCATTTAATGACTTTATCATGAAAGAGAATGAAACCCTTTTCTCGAAAAAGAATGGTGTTGTGTCTTATGTTTATAATATTAATATATCAAATGTACCATTGTATTTTAATGTGTCATAATAAGCAGCCTTTCCCATTCAAATTCCTAATTGAATTAGCAAGTATTTATATATATCAATGCATTTATAAATTGTGCATGATGGAATTCTCAATGGAGTACAGCTTTTTAACAGAATTTTTATATTTCATTACTGTTGTATGGCTAAGAAAGTCATTTTACAAGAAGCCACCACCAGTTTGTCTACAAGTGAAGTAGTTATCAGGAGTCAGCTGTCCTTAAATTCAAACTATTCTATTAAATAAAGATAGAGGGAGTCTATTTACAAAAATCAGTTTCATGCGATAATTCTCATTTTCACATGAATATGAAGTTTTTGTTATTTACAAACAATGGATCCATGGAATTATTGGGTCTCTCCGACTGGCCCAGAGTGTCCAGCGCTTTGTTATATTTATAAACACTGGGAACAGAGTTTTACACTCCACTTTGAGCGTTAAACTAACGCCAGCTCAGGCTGGCAAAAACAGAGGAATGATAAAAAAAAGAAAAAACTATAAAAAAACCAAAAAAAATTAAAAGATACAACAGAATACGGTTAAAACTGCAGGCGTCTGCCTGCAGATGCCAGTCCAGACATGAAGACCTTGCACAAACGCAGTGTTTCTCATGTCGGGACTTGACATTTTGTAAGTCCCGAATGAGAGTCACTGCGCATGCGCAGAACTTCATTCAAGCTTCGGTTGAATAAAAGGTCCTGCAATGACCTTGATCACAAGAGGGTAGGTATTAATACATTTTATTAATGAAACTGCCAGGCTTGCTGAAAGGAAAAGGGTAAGTAAATAGACCCCAGAATTCTTTTTTGGAGTCTTTGCAACAGGTATCAGTGAAGTTTTTGAACCATTTTATTGCTATTATATCTGATCAGCCATTGAACACAAAAGAATGTAAGCTTCAATGAATAAAAGCACCGCTAAGGATCACATGGTATAGTATGGCTAAAATATCAAAGATTTCTGACAAAATGAACAAAAGATATGGGGCCAGATTTACTAAGCTTTATTTTTACAGCTTTCACGCTGATCACACATGGATATTTATTTTTGTCTGAGCCATTCTAAGCGACCAGGGGCCAGATTTATTAAGCTGCAGGAAATGAAAAGTGGAAATGTTCCTCACAGCAACCAATCAGATTTTATAGTATGTAATTGGAAAGTGAGAGCTAGAATCTAATTGGTTGCTATGAGCAACATCTCTACTTTTCATTTCCTGCAGCTTAGTAAATCTGACCCCTGGTGACTTAGAATTGCTCTGACAACCATAAGTATCCATGTGTGATCAGTGTGAAAGCTGTAAAAATAAACAATTTATGACAGTATTTGAAATTTAACAAAGGGCATTTTATTTTATATTTTTTACAATGCTACAAAGAAATCACATTTTCTCAGTTACTATTTGTTAAGTGCTAGTTGTGCTATCAAGACAGCACAATTATTATTTTGAACTTGAGTTGGCATCTTAAGAAGTAATAGCGAAAGGTAGCGCCCAGGGTGGTGTATGGGGATGTGGGGCGGGGGGAGGGCAAAAATGGATGAATGGATGTAGTCTTGTGAGCAGCAAAAAACCCGTTAGCGTCCCAAGAGTCACTAAATAAATGGCACAGCACAAGAATGGGGGTTAAGCGCTCAAACAAGATAAAGTTCCTGTATGGTTGATGGGGAAAGAAAGCAAGTTGAGGCTGTGACGATGCATTCCTAGGTGTAGTAGTAACCGTGATGATGTAAATAACTCCAGCACAGATGTAACGATGTGTGGTAACAAGTGGTGAGAGGGAAAGAAGTCTGGATATGCATTGTATCAAGAACTCCCAGCCACTTATAACCTGGATACTGTGTGTTGCGATCAGTTAGAACAGATGCACGTGAGCATAATGAATACGCAGACCAATGCTTTCAGAGTGCATGGAAAATGGGAGGGGGGGTTGGCTCTCTGCATCAGACCTATTATTTTTAATATCTGTTCATATTATTACTTATCCATTAGTCACACATGTTTCTTCTGACATTATCAATTACTTCTTAAGATACAGTACAAGAATGGGAATACCCTTTCACACCGCAGTGAATCTGGGTCCAACCTAGGAATAACCCTGTAGTCCTGTAAGTCAAGTAAACACTTGTAATGATGTTTGGTGTCTACTCACCCTGCTTGTCTCTTGTATTAGGGCACTTGTGACCCGGAGGTCTGCAGATGTGTTCGGCGGTGATTCAGCCTCAGGTGCTCCCCGGTCTGGGTCACTTGCGGTACAGAGTTTTGTGTCTTTGGAAGCCGCAGCATTACTACAATCCCACAGGCTTCCAAGGACATGGAACTCCATACCACAAGTGACCCAGACCGGGGAGCAGCTGAAGCTGAATCACTGCCAAACACATCGGGTCAGAAGTACCCTAATACTATGAGTAGACACCAAACATCATTACAAGTGTTTACTTGACTTACAGGACTACAGGGTTATTCCTAGGTTGGACCCAGATTCACTGCGGTGTGAAAGGGTATTCCCATTCTTGTACTGTATCTTAAGAAGTAATTGATAATGTCAGAAGAAACATGTGTGACTAATGGATAAGTAATAATATGAACAGATATTAAAAATAATAGGTCTGATGCAGAGAGCCAACCCCCCCTCCCATTTTCCATGCACTCTGAAAGCATTGGTCTGCGTATTCATTATGCTCACGTGCATCTGTTCTAACTGATCGCAACACACAGTATCCAGGTTATAAGTGGCTGGGAGTTCTTGATACAATGCATATCCAGACTTCCACACTGATGCCATTTTCTGTGCACTGGAATCCTAAGCTATCGGAAGTGTTACCATGTAAGCAGCGTGGTTCACATTGTGATCGCACAAATAAGTGGATATTGTGAAGGCATAATTGTGTATCCCTCTGGGATCCAAATACAGAAAAAGCAGATTATCACAGTATATCTGGGCCAATGTCAGGTTAGTATTAAAACTATTTGACCATTACATCAGATATCAGCTACTGAAAGAGAACAAATCGGCTAATAAAAAAGTTTCCATAAAAAAAAGATTTCAACTTTTAAATATGATTTGATATGATGTATAGTGTTTTGTGCTTACATTGCTGTCTATTTCCATAAAATTAATATAATCAGTTAATGAGAACATATTAAATAGAAACAAACCCGTTTTTGATATTTGGATTGAGCTTGTATCTTCTGTTGGTTGCATCTTACTGTTGACTCTGTTGTGTTTCCTCCTACAACAGAGGATAGAGTGGGCAGAAAAAACAAATAAACTAAATGGCACAATCGTTGGAGTCACTCAGGCAATATATTTAAAAACAAAAATAAATTTGAAGCTAACTAGCAGTTAAACATTATGGCTCAGGACTATGGGGGATGTTTTTTATAGCTCCATGGGTAATCTTATAAATGTAAGTGTTAATCTTTGTAACAATTTGTGTGAATCAGAGAACCAATGGTAAATTGTTATCATAAGTATTACAGACTATCATTGGTCCTCTGGCTCACAATCCCATCCTAAAGACATTATAAATAGTTTACTGCTTTAGGCTAGGGCTTAGCAAATTCAGCCAGCCTGCCAGCCAGCATTTTCTGGGTGGAAACAAGGAAACTCTAAACAACTGCGATATACAAAAAATGTCCCGTTTATGTAGTCAGCTGTTGTACTAGCATGCAAGATAAAGCAACTTTAGTAATTCTGCTATCCTACCGTTGCAGACTATTGCTAAGATAAGCTGCAACCACACATTTTAGTGAGTAAATGGAAAATGACTGCAGAGTGTTTATAAGTCATACATGAAAACTTCTACGTTACTGGAAATTCTCAGACTCTTGCTGCTTGGGAATTAAGAGAAACCTCCAAGAGGTTAAAGTAAAAGTAAAAAAGTAAAAAGTTAAAGTTATCAGTGGTTGAGATGGTGGTCTTAAGAAGGTGGTCTTTTCCTTTCTTCCCCACAACCTCACCAGCTGATTAAAATCCTTCCCCCCACCCACTCTTCTTAAAAAGGACAGAGGGAGTTGTGGGACTCTTCCTTCTTAACTTTATAAGTGTCTTTAAAGACCGCACTGTCTCAGTCTACGTACCTAAATGGTATGTAGATTGCGTAAATGACCTACTACACATGGCTAGTAGGCCATTACTTAAAAGACCATTCTTAAGAAGTTGCAGCTTCCCCAGGTTGAATATGGTTCAATATACTGTATTTATCAAGAGAAGAGGGCGTACATTGCACAGCCATTTTGCATCTAAACAGAAATATGTCTAAGAAACCAATCTTTTCCAGTCAATGGTTTTACCATAAAAATGTATGTTATACCCCTTTCGCACCAAGGCATGGTCCGTGTGAATAGGTCAACCCAGGTTGTCAGCCCTGGGTCCACGACTCCGGTCTCTACCAGGGTTATTCCTAGGTTGGACCCAGATATACTGCGGTGTGAAAGGGTATTCTCAGGTTATTTAACCCATTCCATTAAAAGTATGTAATTTGGAAGATAAGAATTGCTCTCTGCCTCTGCAGACACACATCCAGTGTAAAAGGCAACAACCAGGGATTTACCAAGGACAAAGGTGCTGTATGAACGGCTTCAATACTTGTTAAACCTGTGTTCATTATCCCATGTAAAACCAAGGATTTTTATGTGAAAAGGGCATAAAAAATGTATATATGATATCATAAAATGTTAGCACAGTAAATTAAATTCTGATTGTGGTTCAACCCAGTCACTCACCCAGCTTCATTGGAGGGAGAGTTACTGAGCCTGGCCTCTGTGCTTCCTTCAAACGCTCATATTCCTCTAATTCTTTGTTGGACACTGAAAGACATCCACAGAATCACAAACTAATTTAATGTAAGCCTCACCAGGAATTCCTGAGCAAATGATCTTGTGTCTGCTAGAGCAGCCAATTTGGTCATACATAGAGTATCTTGCATCCCAGATATCACACATATTTCATATCTGCACTAAACAGGTATAGTCTTTTCCATTTACTTTTCCCTAGCCCTAACAAAGTTATAGATATCTTATTTATAAGAATGTCTCATTATTTTGCATAAATGTTTTTAGTTCTATAATCTCTGACAGATAATTTGATAAATGACTTCATTTGCATAAATTATAGTTTGTATTTATACTCGGGTATAAACATACCTAGCAGTACTGACCATATTGACAGTACTGGTTGAAGGAAAGATGGGGGCGGTGTTGCAATAGTTTGAATGTACAATATTTGAATGTTTTAAAGTATATAATGAAAAATGAAGTATGAAATAAAGTTGTTAAACAAGTACTGTTCTTTGCATTTACAGTGAAAACAAATTAGAATAATAGCCAATTCCCTCTATATATACACAAATGAGAACATATCTGTTTGGCAGACTCAAGCTTACATCTGTAATTTGCATTGCTGTTCCTGCAGCTACACAGGCAGCACGAGCTTTTGCATAATAATAAATCATGGCTGAGGAAAAAAAGGCAATTCTGTGTGTTTGTCTCATTTGAATGTATACAAGATTAGCATACTGTCAGTGGTGTCACATAGTCATAAGACATCAAATAAAACAGCTTGACCGTATGACTTTGGAAGATGCAAATTTCTTCCTAATTGTCTCTTCTTACAGAAATGTCACTTTAATGAACAACTCCCTAAAATGTTCTCTATAGGGAGCTGTTGAGCCTATTTTCAAGTGCATGAATTATTCAGTGCAGTAATGTGAGCTTTAGGTAAAGCAACAATTTCAAGCAAAAGCCTGTAGTTTGCAGTGCAAATTTTAATAATTGTAACAGTTAAATGTATTATAAAGAAAAATGCATATAAATGATAATAAAATGTAAGGGTTTGCCCACCTTCTTCTGACAAAACTTTTATTTATCAGCTTGCAAACATCTGCTTTCATATAAGCTGCATTTTCTGACTATAGCTTGTGTCCTAATCTCATGTATTGCTAATCATTTAGCCAAACTAGACCAGTGGCAATAAGGTGTAGATACCCACCACTGAAGCTTAAGATTGTCTTTGCTGTAGGGAATGTTGAGCTGGGGTGTAAAAATATGCTATATATAAATATATATAACAAGATGATGAAACATATTTCAAGATCTTCATTGTAGCTCCACTCCTCCAGGGCTTGTTCTGCAATGACATCATGATGGCACACTGAGCAGGTCTTCCTGGTCCTGCCAGTTTCCATGCATGTAGTATGTTTCACTGTTTTCCTGTACATCACTGTGTAATAGTATATACAGTAAAATAGTGCTCTGCACAGACACAGTGACGATGTATTGCATTGCCGCATATAACTTTTATTGCCATGAATTAACATTCTCTGGTTCCATATCTAGCACCTACAACAAAATTGGGGGAGAAGGAAGGCCTCTATATTTCACTTTTTATATTCCTGCTTCCTTATATTTCATAAAAGCTTTAATCTAAAGCAATTCTTAAGCTGGCCACACACTAGAGCGATTATTGGGCCAATCTTCCAATTATCGTAGATTGGACGAATTATCACTGTAGTGTGTGGTGCCGATTTTTTCCTGAAACTCACGATGATCTTCCAAAAATGGCCGCCAGCAGATAATCGCATCTCATGGGATTCCTGAATGATTATCGTTTATCGTTAGCAAAATCATGCAGTGTGGGGTATATTTTCAATCCTGATAAATACAGCAGGTACCTGTACATTTTCGATGTAATTATAAAGGTGGCCAAGCAAGATACTGCCTTTTATGTAAAACATATGGAGATTATCGCATAGTGTGTGGCCATAAAAGATTTTATGCACAACGAGAAAAGCACTGAAAAATCCGCCTGTTTTTTTGTTTTGTTTTTTTTTTATTATCGGACGGATTATCGCATAGTCTATGGCATCGATATCGCTACCTGTCACTTGCTGGAAAATTGGAACAATTATCTATAATTTCACGCTGTGACGATAATCGCTCTAGTGTGTGGCCAGCTTTAGTCATTTAGAGGTGAAAGACTGATTTAGCTGTAACTTCTAATCAGTTATAAGTTCATACCATAATGCTTTGTGAAATGTACACATTTTAGAAGAGTTTTAATGATGTAAATCTTACTTCTTAGAAGTTTGTCTCTTTTTGCCTGATTTGGAGGAAAAACCACATATGCGCCAGAGCTGTAATATAACACAAAAATAAATGCAAGCATATAGTAAACGCACTCAGACATAATAGATCACTTTACCTTCACATTTATCAATAAACCTATAACATCAGCAATGGGAATTGAACTGAATAAGAGACATCTTTAGTGGTTTCTAAATATCAACATAGGCCCTTTTTTTTTTACGAACACAGGTCCTACTTCTGTATAACCTAAGCTTCTGCAATGTCTATCCATGAAGCCAAAGGCTGGCTGTGTCAATACCATTTCAGCAATTTAGGGTTGCCCCAGCATGACAGTTAACTGGGAGGCAAGGAGAGGATTGGATCCAGACCACTGCACGACAGCCGAATTTTGCACACTAGATGCAGAATTCGTCTGTTTTACTGGCAATGTGCATGCGTATGCCACATGTTCTGGACGGGTCTACAGGCGGATGGAACTTAGATTGGAGATTTGTCCAACAGGGTGATGCATTCTCTCTGCCTGCCCAAACATTTAAATGATACAGTAGGGGTGGGTTTTAAGAGTTATGTGTGGATTAGTGCTCCGTGTGGGTGAATTAAGGCTTAAGTGTAAGTCTCCTAAATTTGGCATGAGAGGGGGGAGAGACGGGGGGAGTTCACTCCCCTCTTCCATACGGACTGCAAGACCTGCAGTAAATGAACAAAGGTCAAGATCTGGTCCTAAGACTGTAGTTTAAACACAGCCAGAGGGGCCAGGCAGCATTTTCTCCTAGACTAAGATCAGAAGAGTTTAGTGAGCCAGATGTTCAATATAAAGTTGTTGGGGGAACAGTGTTCATTTTTAATAGGAAGGTGGGAGACCATAATGTAACTTTTAATATGGAACATATAAACATATATAAAAATTAAATAATAAAACAAAAACATTTAAAGTGATGGCAGGAAAGAGCCACTTGGCCCATCCAGTCTGCCCAATTAAGGAGGTAAGATGTACTCAGGAAAGAGCCACTTGGCCCATCCAGTCTGCCCAATTAAGGAGGTAAGATGTACTATTTTGGGGGTATTTTAAGATGATTCTTGCTGACATTTCATGTATTTTTAGTCTGTTGTGTATATTTTAGGGTATATACTCTATTTTTTTTAATATTTGATTAGTCTAAATAACTGTTTATTTTCATGGTTTGAATTCAATAAATTATATATTCCCTTATATTAGGGTAGGGATTAATACAGTATGTGACAAAAAAATATATATAATGAACTTAAATCAACCAAACGCTAATGTATGCTCTCTCAGATCTACATAGGATATACAGCTCTCCTCTACACTAAACAAATGCTCTAATTCCTAGTTACAGGACTTCTCCCGCATTGCACCAACTCTTTGGAATAACTTTCCTTACCCAATTAGACGATCCTCTACTCTCCAAACTATCAAGCGCTACCTTAAAACTCACCTCTTCAGACAAGCATATTAAATTCCTCAACCCACTTCTTAGCATTTGCCTACCCGATTTACTAGTTTGTTATTAAGTTTGATTTCTGCTACATGATTAACACAAATTTGAACACTTCCTCTTTCCATAATAAAATTGCCCTAATTTTTCGCTGCTGACACTGCTGTGTGACTGGATCATACAGAGCACTGAGCACTTTTACCTTACAACCTGGCTGAATCATTTGTATGATACAGTATATAAAGCATTTGCCCCTATGCATCAATCTCCAATGTCCTATAGAGTGTAAGTCTGTGAGCAAGACCCTCTTACCTACTCAGTCTGTTCGTTACTACCCTGTCTTGTTACAATCTTTGTTAAATTGTAAAGCATTAAGTAATATGTTGGTGCTATAGGGAGCATAGGGAGAGGAATTAGTAGCAGAAAGAGAGAAGTAGTGATGCCCCTTTATAAATCATTGGTACGCCCTCACCTAGAATACTGCGTTCAGTTCTGGAGGCCATATCTCCAGAAAGACATAAATACATTGGAGACTGTGCAAAGAAGAGCAACTAAAATGGTCCATGGCCTTTGTAACAAATCATACCAAGAAAGGCTAGAGGAACTAAACATGTATAGCTTGGAGCAGAGAAGGGAGAGGGGGGACAGGAAATGTGCGGAAAAATTACTTCACTGAAAGGGTGATAGATAAATGGAATATTCTCCCATCTGAGGTGGTTGAGGCCAATACAGTAGAACAATTTAAACATGCTTGGGATAACACTGAGGTGGTTGAGGCCAATACAGTAGAACAATTTAAACATGCTTGGGATAACAATAAGGGTATCCTAAATTGTAAACCAAATTGAGGGTAAATACACTTTTAATAAAAAAAAATACTTTAAAAATACTTAGTTACCATGTTCACCTGTGGATAGGACATATTTAATTGTCTGGGAGCCATTTTCACCTTTCAGAACAGTAGCTAATTATAGCACAGGACACTATAAAAAAAACAACTGCCTTGTACTTCGTACTTATCTAATGCTCACGAAATTTCTGATATACATCCTACTGTTACAAAAACGGCAGGATATGATGCTATAATAACACTATGAAAAAAACTTGCAGGTATGGTATGTTGTTCCTCTGTGGTAGTAATCTATAGACTGAAGGCAACATACTGTACAGAGGCAATTTATTCTTGTAAATAAAGTGTGTTAACAGAAGTCTAGATCTATACTGTTACAGTGTATGATATAAATGCCTGGAGAGTGCTAAATGCTAACTCCCAGAGAATGATACATCTCCACAGCAAGCAGCTTGTGATGAAGGCGAAACGAAACTGAAACAAGAGATGAGTCAGTGAAACGAAACTAGAAACAGCAGTGCTCTTTACAGGGAAGAACATACTGTATGACTGCACAGCAATCTAGATTGTATTTACAGGAGACAGTATAGCAGCAATGTATAACAGTCCTATAAATTGTTTCCCCATTATCACATTCTTATCACTGCTTCAGCATTTCATTACTCACTGCAAAGAACATACATTAATGGTCTTATCATGTCTGCATATCATACTAAGAACAGCAACAACTTACTATTGAGGCTCCCGGGATGTCTGTGGTGTTACTTGCCTATTTATACCTTCCTGACTGTGGTCTAGTTGCTGCTGCTGCTCCTCCTCTCCCATTGCTCTATCATTGAAGTCATCTTCATCTCCACTTTTAGGTAGGTAATTATTGCGATAACTTTGATTATTTGCCCCTCTCCCAGCTCCAGGATTGTTGTTATACATAGCTGCTGCCTTAGAACTGTGAGCTGGAAACTTTTTACAGAAAAGTACCCACTACCCTCCCCTCCTCCTATACACAGCCTTACCCCACCTCTGACAGGAGTGACTGCAGGTCCCTCCCATCCACTGCTCCTTACTTTCACACTGATGACGGTTAGGATTAATCACTAAACATAATATATAGAAGAGGAAACAAGTATCCACTATATATAAGAAATATAAGATATCTGCGTGTTATTTTATAATAGGAAGGTATGGAATTTGATCTGGTGTCTAACATGAAATGTAGGAGTAGGGATTGATTTTTTATAAAAAGCTGAAGGGTTTCATCTGGGACCTAACTTATCTGATCTAGGGGTCTGCTTTTTCTTAACAAGGTGGAAGTCTGATCTGACGGTATAATTTTATGGGGGGAGTGGTGTGATCTGGAGTCTGAAGGGGTTCTTATTCTGGATGAGCTTCATAGGGTCAAAAATCCATGCAAGACCCCCACCTGTGTTAAACCAGCCCTAGTGACAAAACCAGTGGGTGGTTGATCAAAATAGGCTACAACACTACAACAGTATTGTGACATTTGTAGAACCAAAAGTGCCATCATGCCCTGTTGGCACATGTATTTCCACAAATATTAGAAAACCCTAGTCCGTATTATTAGGGGTTATAGTGTTAAATGCCATTTAGTGCTATAGCCCCCTTATATGGACTAGCAGTTCCCCATAGGAAAAGGGTAAAAGCCAGAAACATATTAAATGTATTGAAAAATCTAGAAACCGTATTAAGTGTATGGGAAAAGACCTATAAAAGCCAGATACACACTGATATCACACACAAACATCCAGATATACACTCAGTGGCAAACGCAGGACTTTGAAATGGGTGTTTCCAATGTGTGTCTTTATGCTATTCGATATTGAAGAGTCTAGACAGGAGCTATTCTAGTTTAGTTAGAAAGAGGCGTGCTAAAGCCGCCTCGTGGAGTGATTAGTTAGAAGTGGGAGGGGGGAGGGATTGAGATTAGCCAGGGAGGCGGGGAGAGGCATTGTCCGTAGTTTCCATCTGTAGTTCTGTCCGCACCTAACTAACTCTAAGGTGTGAATATGGCACTTGGATATGACATTACTAGAACTAATCCTTACTAGGAACTATTTCTATTTTTTATTATTTTCCTCCATCTCGGATGTGCGATGGGGTCCAATGTGGCCCCATCCTTCGCTAACTTATATATGACATCTTACGAAGAGACACATCTATGCAATGACGCATGCTTTAAAGAGCACTGTATCTTTTATTGCAGGTATATCAACGACCTATTTATGTTATGGAAAAGGGAAGAAGAGTGTTTTAAGACCTTCATACACAATCTGAACGTTAATGAGTCTCCTATCACCTTCACATTAATGCTTTATCAATCCATTATCTAGATGTGAGTATAGAAACAGTAGATAACAGATTGATCACTTATATTTTCACCAAACCCACGGACAGAAATAACATACTACAAGCCAGCCCGCTTTAAAATGGGGTCTCCTGTACTCCCAGATGATACGGGTACATAGAATACTAAAGACAAGACTAAATGGGACCAACAACTGGATGATATGATCCAAAAATTTTTGAACAAGGGTTATAACAAATAACAACTTATCAAAATGAAAAACAAAATACGTTTAATTCCCAGATTTCAAACTCTATCTCGCAAACCTAAGCAAACCATTTCTAAATTTACCCCCTGGGTACACACCACTAGTACCATAACCAAAAGGACAGTTAAAAAATTGTGGCCCATAGTCACGTCAGACAAAACTCTGGATAAAATGATTGTAAACTTCTACCGAGTTACAGATGTGGCAAAGACTTTAAGGATCTTCTTGTCAAAACAGACATCACAACATACAAGAATCTACAACTCAAACCGGGATACTTTACATGCCCGAAATGCATCACTTTCCGTTATTTGGTTCCAGGCAGTTATTTTGTACACCCGCACACAAATAAAAAATATGCCATCAGATACCATTTGACATGTAATTCTACATATGTGATCTATACCATTATACCATCATGTGTCCTTGCGGACTATTTTATGTTGGTAAAACCAAAAGACAGTTCAAAGAAAGAATGGCTCTTCACAGATTGCTCATACAAACTGCCATCAAAGGCAAATTATCTGACCAACCTGTGGCCAGACATTTTTCGCCAATTGCAGGCACAATTTAGTCACTCTTAAATATCAGATGATAGATCGTGTACCCATACCACAATGAGAAGCAGATAGGAATACTGTCCTTCTATGCCAAGAGACTCAATGGATTCACAGACTCAACACAATGACACACCAAAGACTAAATGAACATCTGAACCTGAATAGTTTTCTGTAGGCCTTGTTTTCTAGTTTCCCTGATTTTTTTATGATTTTGTTTGGATTCTAGGACGGGCAATTGTTGTGCATGATAACTAGTTATGTGGACTTTATTGGTTACCCCCCATTATTCCTTTGTTGTCTCCTTTTGCACTTCTTGTTATGTGTCCTGTTAGGACCATAATAATAAGGTCTGTTGTTACAGAAGTGTTTTTTACATATTCTCAATATTTTTACATTTCATATTAGATGGCATGATAAATGTGACCTTGTACTCTAATTAATGTCTTAGGGATTGTAGTGTCTGAGCTTGTACAGGGATTTTTAGACTTTATATTGTCAGAGTCTTACATTTCCACATCCTTTTCTATTTTTATCTTTATATTTTGCCAGTTTTTTACATCAGATTCCATTTATATCTCCTAGCTCTGCACATACACAATGCTAAACCCTTCTTTGTGCAATAGTTCCGGTTTGTGACGTCACACCATGCCCACCTCCATAGACGCCGGTCCAACGAGGGTGGGAAAGTGGTAAGTTATACATTTGTAACCATGTTTATTGCTTTTTTATTGTTCCTGACAAAAGTTTTTTAATAAACAGAAACGTCTACACCTGCTTCAAGTTTTTATTTTAGTCTCTGAGTTTCACTGATTATATTTTAATATACCTCAAACTTCGGCTTGAAGCTTGCAAGGGGGCACCTTAGCACCTTTAACTCTATTATCCTTAAATATAACTGATGTGCCAGTGTCAAATATATATATATATATATATATATATATATATATATAAAATCCAAAAAGAGGCTGCTCAAATTAGTTTGTTAAAGTAATATACACGGCAGGTGCACTAGGCAGGGAAATTGTACAAAAAGCAAGGCATTGCCTGGCACTCTAGCCATTACTCGGTAACTAAATATGAATTTCTATCTTTAAAATAAAAACCAGAGAATTAGTTACAAAAATCTGCAGAAATTTGATAAGCTGCTCCGCCAACATCAAGGCTTCTCTGTGGGAGCAGTCCTAACTCTAATCTT
>WWET01004643.1:33387-44804 GCA_011038615.1 Limnodynastes dumerilii | reverse complement strand
AGGTGCCTGCACAGTTTAATAGTTGACGGTAGTTACTGTCATTGATTTATATATCTTTTTTGGATATGGCCACCTTCAGTATATGCAAGGATATTACGGAGAGACAAAATCAGCTACAGCGGAGTGCTAAGGATTTAAAAAAAAATGATAGTCCTAATGTGGATACTGGGGATTGGTCCAGGAATTTATCTTTGCTAAAACGTTGCATGGTAAAACAAACTAGGACATGGTGGAACCTTGGGCCTGATCCAGAGCTACTTAATTGGTGTCCGACGGGCGAATGCGAATTTTCGCCCGTGCGTAAAAACATATACGCCCCTGACACTCCCATAGTAAAGTACAGTTAAGGATATATGGGGTATATTTCCCTCAATGTATATGACCAATGAATATGATGTCTTAATTGGTTAATTCCGTAAGCAACATGGAACTGCAGTTTTAGAATATATTACCTTATTTGTTCTGTTTGAGTACATGTCTGTATATGCCATGACCATTCTCCTACTTAATTAAACCTAATTTAAATGAACTTTACTACATTTGGGTATATGCCATGACCATTGTCCTACTTAATTAAACCTAATTTAAATGAACTTTACTACATTTGGGTAAGGGTTCCCCCCTTAGATCTTTTCCTCCAACCAATAGTGACAGGATCATCACCGACCTAACTGAGATCATTATCGATAATATTTAACCATAAGGCCCCCAGTATATGCCCCGGTTATTTCTATCTGTCTAATTATTACTTATACTTATCCTTGCGGCCACTATATCCATTATAGGGATTCTTCCCTTAGGAGTCAGTGTGCGGTGATCCCCAGGTGGTATGTGTTATTTTTCTACAACTTCATGCTTTTACATTTGAGCAGCACAGCTGCCCTTCAGATGTTTTTTGTGTTTTTTCTTTATATGTTCGCCCATCATTTCTATATACTTTTAATTATGTTTAATTAAAGTTTCATCTTTTATAAAGCACCTTTGTCTCTACTCATTATATTTGAGTGCACCTATAAGAGATCCTATGTGGGGGGAATACAGGTTATACCCCCCTTTTTTCTGTTTTTTGTATACAATTGCAATTACAATTACAAAAGTTCAGTAACTTCCTGTAGGTGACAGGGTATAAGGTACTGCAGTTTGATACACACTTAAAACAAAGTGTCAAAATGTTGCCTTCAGTGAGCAATATGAATAACAGTCCAATAGCTCTCTGTTCGTGGCAGGGTATGTTAAGTTCAAATGCAGTAAGCCAGGCCGTGGCCAACACAGAAAACAGGAAGGGAAAACTTCTTACCGCCTGTGTTTAGCAGTCTCCACGATCCAACAGTGTTAGAGGGCGTATAAATGAAGAATTCCGGGGCTTGGCTCAGCAATGCTCCTCTTTAGGTTGACGGCTGGTGAATGATACGGGTCCGGGTATCTCGTGCTGCTGATGGCACCGATAAGCGTCTTCCACAGAAATGTCCAAAACAGGGTGTCAGCCTTGAAAAAGAGTCCCAGTGACTTGAAACGCGTCAGTGGTGCGGGTGATGTAGATGGTTGCTTTTTAATTACTTTTCCCTGCTGTGTTCCTTCCTCTGAACCATTAAGTGATCTGGCATAGGGGCCCCTGTTTTGGACATTTATTAACTGGAGCTTTATACCACCTGTGAGGACGGGACAAGTAGGAAAGTTTTTTTGAAAGGTAGGGGTACCTTGCCCCCCTCCCCTGTTAGGGGTAGGTACATAAATCTGCATTGAAAAATTCCCTTGAATTGTTTTTATATTTTTATTGAAATAAAAGAAGGACAAAAAATGAAGGGTTTCAGATTTAAGATTAAATTTTTTTGGAAACATCGAAAACCTCAAAAATAGGGACAGTTATCCAGGAGGGACACATGAAATAGGGTCTGGCGGTGCCTTGGTGCTGAAGACCTGTACAGAGAGAAGAAAAAGACCTATTATTTGTTGATTAACAAGGGAATAAAAATGTGAGTGGTTTACTGTAAATGTTGCTTACCTAATTAATGATTGGCTGCACTAGATGTTCTCTCCCTCTGTTCCGGAAACGTTGAAACGAAGATCGTATGTGCAGGAGAACCCCTCAGAGATCACCAGAAACCAAGGATCCAGAGGAGAGGAACAGTAAAGATCCTTGACTGTGGAGGAAAAGTGAACGGGGGAAAAGAGACCTATTACCTGCTTATCAACAAGGAAAAAAAATAAAAAAAGTGTGAGTGAATTTTCATCTTGTTTTCCACTTACCCAATTGAGGGTTGTCTGAACTAGATATCTTTTCTTCACCTCTGTTTCTGGGATACTGAGACGGACGAGGAGATCGGAGATCGAGCCAAGGACCCAGAGGGAAGAAAGAGAGATCATTTGTTGAGCTGGGAAGAAAGACACACAGAGTGTGAGTATTTTGGATAAAAAAGGGACTTACCTGCTTTCTATTGCTGGCTGCACAAGATCTTCCCTTTCTTGTCTATCCTGAGGGACCGTGACGGTCGGAGTTGAAGTCACAGGTGGAGGTGGGAGGACGTGAGACCCATATGTACCATTAGAGGCTGAAAATCAAGAGAAATAAAGTGTGAGTAATTAGTGAGAAATACTTTTCTTCCCACTTTGCTGAACTGGCTACACAAGATATTATTTTTTCTTTACCCTGAGGAAATCAAAGCACCAGTGAAGATAAAAGAGGGTGTAGGTTTAAGGACTTACAAGGAAAGATCGAGAACAAGAATTTATTCGAGTGTTAAAACAGAGAGAAAGAAACATCAAATTCATAAGTGGGATTGAAAGAGAACTGAGATCGTGAGTAACTCCATGAACCTTTTTCTATTTAAAATGACTCACTGGATTAAGAAAATAGAACATTTGCATTTCTTGTGAAGACATACTGAAGAGACTATAGGGGAAAGTAGGGGGCGCTTGGATACGAACTAGTGTCAGTGAAGAGCCAGCATGGGTGGTCATCAACATTTATCTTGCCGCTAGGCAACTGGGATGAAGTTATGCCAATATATTAAGTGCATGGCTCTAACTTGTAGTTTATTTAAAGCAATGTAGGATTAGAATAAACTAAACATTCCAAGCATTTAGCTTAATAAAATATTAAGAGGCATTATGCTTTTATTACAACTACACATGTATTTCAATAACAGCAATTTATGTGACTCCACTCCCTCATAACATTTACCGGTTTCTGTGTTCAATTAATGACTGCTTGTGATCATATTTATTTGTAAATCACACAGATGAGGTCTGTTTTCTGGATATTTAGGATAATTACTGGACTCCCACAGCATTTGTACTCTGTTCATATTATTTCACTACCATTACCATTACCCACCTTGCACTCTGCTATTACACAGAGGTGCATCCCTGCAATGCTTAAAAGGTCAATATTTCATGAACCATGTAAATGTTTTAACTGAATTTCTGACCCAATACACCTCAATCAATGTTCTCAATGGCATGAGAGGCAACCATAGCAGATACAGAAATGCTAAGTAAATAGCTTCATTTTTACCATTTAAAAATTCTGTGATCTTTGCAGTCTTCTATAAATATATCTTAATAAAGAAACATTATATATACAAAGATTTAACCCCATAAAAAAGCCAGTAACCAGTAATTACAAAAGTCAATAAGAACAGTTTGAATCACTGCTATATTTAAAACACATTGGTAACTCATATCACGTATCATGCTGTTGAAACTCAACAGCAGCAAACTCAAACTGCAGCATTTGCACTGGAGGCCTGTGGTGTTTTCATACTGAGTATTGAAATAATTACATGAATGTATCTGCAATATCCAAATCTGAAAAGTCACTTTTGTATTCCACAAACTTCGCTGTCTATGGACTGGATTCTCAGTCCCGAATATTTCATTTTACGAGTGTGCTTTTACGTTTAGAGCTACAACGCATTTGTGTAGTAACTCTTTTACGCTATATTTATTACGTAGATTGTGTATACGCGGTCTTTACAGACTGCGGGCCCTATTCAGAGATCCGGTTTTTAAAAGTACGCAATTATAGGCACGCCCGTAGCAAGGCAACACCCATGACACTCCCCTCTCCCGGGTGTGCAATCGTAGACTTACACCTCCATAGACCACTCTGATCTTTAAGTGTGTACTTACGTGCTTATATGACTTTCGTGCATGCGATTCAGTATAGCCGCGCCCTCATGCGTTCATTTAAATGCCCCCCCACCCACTTTCATGTAAATTTTCAAGTACGTATTTCTACTCCGCCCATCTGTATGTATGTCCCCAAGTGCGATTCACATGTCCGTGCCTAAAGCACTTACTTGCGTATATTCAACGTAATTTACGTAAATAAACTTACTACGTATGCGCAGTTAAAACTTACCTAAAAATACGCACACAACTCCACGTGAAAACCGATCTCTGAATATGGCTCTTCATGTACGCAATCTATGTAAAGAAATGTTATGTAGATAGCGCAAAAGAGTTACTACGCATGCGTAGTAGCTCTAAACGTAAAAGTACGTTCGTAAAATGAAATATTCAGGACTGAGAATCCGGTCTATTTGGACTTTGACGTGTTTAAAATGGTTTTGAATCTTAGGTAACCATGAAATCTGGATATGAAACTGACTGAACATTTCTGCCTGTCAATGTAAAAGATCCCTATTGAAGCATATCAACAATGAAGCTGGTCATTCTGGCGAAGTACAGCGCTAACCTAACTTCACAATATTCTTGATTGGTGATGTTAATGGACATCAATGATATGGCTTATATCTGGGGAGGATCTTAGAATAAACAAAATAATTTTAATAAGATTCAAATCCTGTGGTCAGTATTAATTAGTTTTCACGGTAGACAGGGGAATTTTTGGGGGCATTGTTCCCAATTACATTAGTGCTTTAGCCAGGACCATATACCCCTCATCTACATCCATATATGATCCTAGGCACCTCGGCTTCTTTCCTTACCATGTCCCTTCCACTATGGGGCTTTCAGTACTTCCCATACTCTGCTTTTCTTAAAGCAATTCTGTGATGGCTCCCCAGCTCTCATATCATTCAACTTTTGTCACGTTCTTGTTTACAGTATACCAGGTTTACCTCCCATGTCATATTACCTTGATGAAATGTAAGACCTTTTCATTGAACAATTTCTGTGACTGTGTCTGCTAATTTTTCTTCTTAGTTTGTTACCAATAAAAACTATTAAGACAGCAAGACAATGTATTTCCTCTCAAAAAAGGTTCCTTCTGTGTACATGACCATGAAACAATATATTGCCTGATATAAGCAAGTCATAATTAAACAAATGGGAGGATCACCAAACAACAGCTATAGCGAATGATAGAGAATGATGGATAAAGAAAAGTATCTTAAAAGAATGCATTGGCTTTAAAAAACAACTAATATCAATACGAACTGGATAGACAGTTAACAGGGTCTGAAAATATGGCAATTAATAATGTAAAAAATATCCATAATCTGGAAATGAAATGACGTGTGCAATAAAAGGAGCAAGCATATCTATGTATATATTGAACATCATAATAAAAGATGGATACGTAAAACAATCAGATATAAAAAAATATAGCAAAAACTGCTGGGAAATAATAAATGGTTCTAAAGTCTGGGTGTTAATAATGGATCTGATTCATATCTCCGTGCGATTTATTTACACACAGAGATCTGTAATTAAGCATGGAGGAGGGGAGTGCACGACCCTGGCACTCCCCTCCTTCTTAAGGAGTTCTGGACACTTAAATGCCCAGAACTCCTACCTTAACTTAACTGGATGGATCTGGATTGACCGGAACTGCTTCTCCCCACTGGAAATTCATAGCCACATTAATTAGTCAATGCGTAACTTAAATGCCAGCTCCTTTCATGGAAGTTCTTACGTACGGAACAAAGTTCAGTACGGAAGCCCTTCCTACACGTAACATCTGGCACACGCATGCACCGATGTTACATGTGAAGGGGACTTACGCAAATGAATTGCAAAAGTCCCCTTCTGTCCCGAAATATGAATCCGGACCAATGTGTGGTCATCACAGAAGTTGTTGTTGCAACATAAAACAACAGAGATATATAAACATAGGACAGATAAGTTGAGACCTGTGTACATAAGAGAAAAGAGATGCATAATATACTGAACAGATATACACTGTAGTAGCAGAAAATGATAAACGGTGGAACAGGTAAGTCTATGTCTAAAGCCAGTAACATAATTAGCCTGAATATATAATAATGATAGTTATATAAAAAAAAGTTAAAAATCGCACTGATGTTATACAAAGTGTGACCTGGTAACCTTAACAATGAAGGGTGCTACCCGGTAGTACTGTATAAGTGCAAAGAAACAAAGAAACAAGGAAGAGTCTAAAGAAGACTCCAAAAGACTACCTCTGGGTGCACACACCTACGTCTATATATCATGTTTCAAGAAGTCAAACACATGTTATTTAGGTAATTGCAATAATAAAACTTCAATACTTTATTAATACTATTAAAGAGATATACAGTTGAAACTCGAAAAATTAGAATATCGTTTAAAAGTTCATTTATTTCAGTAAATCAACTTAAAAGGTGAAACTAATATATTATATAGACTCATTACATGCAAAGTGAGATATTTCAAGCTTTTATTGGTTTTAATTTTGATGATTTTGGCTTACAGCTTATGAGAACCCCAAAGGCGAAATTTCTCAAAATTAGAATATTACATGAAATAAAAAAAAATAAAAAGTTTTAAATACAGAAATGTCAGCCCTCTGAAAAGTATAATCATGCATATGTACTCTGTACTTGGTTTGGGCCCCTTTTGCACAAATTACTGCCTTAATGCGGCATGACATAGATGCTATCAGCCTGTGGCACTGCTGAGGTGTTATGGAAACTTCACACTGGACTTCAAGCATCTTGGATTGTGTGCCTCTCCATTCTTCCAACAGACTCTGGGACCTTGGTTCCCTTTCTTTAGCCCAGGTAAGATGCTTCTGATGTTGTTTATTGTTCAGGAACGACTTGACAAGAGGAATACGACATTTGAAACCCATGTCCAGGATCCGTCTGGTGGTTCTTGATACACTAACTCCAGCTTCAGTCCACTCCTTGTGCAGCTTCCCCACAATTTTGAATGGCCTTTTCCTGACAATTCTCTCCAGGCTGCAGTCATCCCTGCTGCTTGTGCACCTTTTTCTTCCACACTTTGCCCTTCCACTTAACTTTCTATTAATGTGCTTTGATACAGCACTTTGAGAACATCCAACTTCTTTTGCAACTTCCTTTTGAGGCTTTCCCTCCTTGTGGAGGATGTCAGTGATGGTTTTCTGCACAACTATCAGGTCAACAATCATGGGGAAGATTGTGAATTCTACTGATCCAGACTGAGAGACCATTTAAAGGCTTAGGAACCCTTTGCAGGTGTTTTGGAATAATTTGCTGATTAGAGTGTGACACTTTGAGCCTACAATATAGAACTTTTTCACATTATTCTAATTTTGTGAGATTTTAATTTTGGGGTTCTCATAAGCTGTAAGCCATAATCAACAAAATTAATACAAATAAAGGCTTGAAATATCTCACTTTGCATGTAATGAGTCAATCTAATATATTTGTTTCACCTTTTAAGTTGAATTACTAAAATAAATGAATTTTTGAACGATTTTTTGAACGATATTCTAATTTTTCTAATTTCACCTGTATAAAAATCTCATAAAAATATCCCAAATCCATCAATTTATAAACACATAAGGTGGGGAAGCAAACAAATTGTATGAAATAATCACAACATAAATGTGTAACATAGAGTGTCCATCAAACTCCACCATCATGTCTTTTGTAGTATAATCCTGTAGATCACTCACACAGTGCAGAAAAAATAGCACAACCTAATAGAAGGTTATAGAAGGTTACTAACTAATCCAATGGAGGATTTTCATAGACTATACAATAAACTCTGAAATTGTCCTGCAGTACCCTTCCTGGTTTCCAAGTACAACAATTGACAGGTCTGTGTTTCCAACCACGTGTCCGCGACGTCTTTGGCAAACCTCTGACGCACTTCCTAATTACCCAGCCAAGCCACGTTACCAGCGATGTTTGTAGCAATGGGCAAATGTGGGAAGAAAGGAAATAAAGCACCTAATAGTGCAGATCAAACGATAATTTTATTAAATGAACAGAGAATAAAAATACTCTGTGTTGTGAACATTCACAATGGAAATGTCTATAAGCGCATAAAAGATAAGGTCACAACTTTTCCCAAGATCCACCTCCGGTACCAAAGAGCTTTCAATCGTGAATTGTAGACCAATACAATATGACAATAGGAAAGTAGTGTCACAAAAAACACATTTTGACCTACCAGTCTTTCTCAAGGAAATATACATTGCCTTGAGAAAGACCGGTAACCCTTCATTGTTACATTGCCAGAGGTGGATCCTGTGCACATCATGAAAATTCCAATCTGCAGTCTCAAAAAATTTTTCAAAACATCATATTTTATTATTCCATCTAAGAATGAATGTTAATTAAAATACTGACAAAATATTTAACAAATTTTTGTGGTACACAAATGCCATCGTTCAATGAGTCACAAATGATCCATAATATTCAAAGGTCCACTGTGAAAATGCCTATGCCCCCTGATCTAATCCATGGAGAGGCTAATCCTGCAAATCTAACAGCCTCATGGTTGCGCTTCTCCCGTTCTGGATGCGTAAGTATCCCTATACTGTTTAGAAACGGTGCTGGTGAAAGGCATAGCTGGTGAACATATTGGTCCCGGTGCACTCGGGATCCACTTTCCAACGCGCATTTCGTCTCCTTTGTCTAAGGGAAAGAAATCGTATATTTAGATGGAATAATAAAATTTGCTGTTTTAAAAAGTTTTTGAGACTGCAGATTGGAATTTTTGAGACTCAGGGCTAGGCTGCTGGGAGGGGATGAAGCCTAGAGGAGGAGACTTAGGTTCGGCTGCGGGGAGGGGATGAATCGGAAAAGGGGAGACTTAGGATTTGGCTGTGAGAAGTGGATGAAGTCTAGAAGAGGACACTTAGGGTTATGCTGCTGGGAGGAGGTGGATGGGAAAAGGGAGATTTAGAGTTAGGCTGTAGGGAGGGGATGAAGCCTAGAAGGACAGACTTAGGGTTAAACTGCAGGAAGGGGATGGATTGGAGAAGGGGAAATTTAGGGTTAGGCTGCGGGGAGGGGATGGAGCCTAGAAGTGGAGACTTAAGGTTAGGCTGCAGGGAGGGAATGAATCACATGAGGGGAAGGTTAGGATCAGGCTGCTGAGAAGGAATCGTTAGGGTAATTAAAGAGGAGTGTTAGGTTGAGAATAAACTTAAGGGTTGGGGGAAATACAGATCGGAGCTTACCTGTCCCAGTGGGGCAGGAAGTTTCGTCCCAGGTCCGTCCTCAGAAATGTGCTGTCGAAAACAGCTCTTTTGAAAAAAGGGTCATTCTCAGTGGCTGACCACATCCAAACCCGAATACTTAATTTAAAAAAAATTCATAACTATAACTCATTAAAAGAGGAACTTGGAAAGCTGAATGGAAAAGATGGAAGAGCTTAGAGACTATAAACAGAGAAACATGGTGAACCACAAAGTACACCCATGTAGCCAGGCTAAAGAGTCCTAAAGGATCCTAATTAAAGGAACCACTTCAATTTAAAATGAATGGTCATATTTTGAAGGGATAAAGGACCGGATTCACAACTCCGCTTTTTTTAACTTACGTGCCTATTTATAGGTTCAGTGCTAATGTGCACGCGTAGTAAATAAATTACGCAATTCCCTAAGAATAACTCTCCTTTTTTAACGTAGTAAGATATTGGAGGGAGGGTTCAGAAATAGTATCTTCCTGACAAGTAATCACTTTGCTGTATTTCAATGGACAAGCAATACGAAGGACATTTTTCAGTTTCACCAAGCAGTAGCAAGCATAGGAGTCAAGTATCAGGACAAAAGAAAACTTTTTGCGCTAAAGGTACAGCACCTAACATGATCCTTGGCAACTCAGACAATATTTGCATTATTTTATTATTTATACCTATACAAGTATGCAAGACTGTAACACATGGCATTTAACATAATAATCATCACTAGGTATGATGCAGCTCTCAACTGGTGGGCCAAGCAATTCAATCCAGGTTTGCTAATCTGTGTACTGCATATGTGACCTTTAGTGTATTAAATATGGGCTGGATCCAGACTTAAGTAAGTGCTTGAAATTAGTTACTCCTGGGCTTAACCATGTTGATTGCAGGGGAGTCATATTTCATCCGTTGCAAACAGTATTAGAGTTGAGAGGTGGGGCCAGATTTACTAAGGGGCGATTTAAATCACCCCTAAAAATCGAAGGACATCGCTGTAGTTTGACAGCGATTTTTTTTTGTAAAATTTACAAATGGGGCGATTTTCCCCAGCGATTTTTAAACTACAACGATGTCTGTCGATTCATCTACAGCAAGTGTGTGTTAAACTGGCCGTAGATTGTGCCCCTTCTGAAAAAAAAAAAATACAGGCTATTAAAATGCCTTCCGCTACATGCTATTAACAATTAGCATGCTGCGGCATATAGTACTATAAGGCACACCATGCCCTTGTATTGCAGGGCATGCTGTGCCTAATAGTAGCATATGTGGCAGCGTGCCAAGGGTTAATAGCATGCTGCAGCATACATAATGGCCCACCTTAGAATAAAAAAACATTCAGAACTCCCCAAAACAATAAAACTAAATTTAAAAGTCCCCGTTACACTACAAAAAACATTTACATGGCCTCAATCCAAATAAATAATGCTTTGCCCCGATTCAAATAAATAAATAATGCTTTGCCCCTATCCATTAAGAAATAAATAATGCCTAGCCCTGATCCATTAATAAAGAAATAATGCCTTGCCCTGATCCTTTAATAGTCATTACTACAAGCAACAGCATGCCCATGGATGACAGGGCATGATGGCACTTGGAGAGCCACAAGCGCCAGTATGCCCTGCGATCCTGGGCCTACTGCGCCATGTCAATACCCCCAATAGTAAGAAGAATAAATAGCAGGGCTGGCCTTTTAATATTTAAAATGTACATAAAAAATACGGTAATTTTAAAAATAGGGGCATATGTATACCCTTGGCCACTGTTGGAAATCATGTTTCAAATGTGAGTAACCTCTGCAGGGATTTTTAGGGTTAGTGGGAGGGTTAGAGTTAGGTTCTGCAGAAGGGAGGGTTAGGGTTAGGGCCATGGAAAGGGAGGGTTTAGGTTAGGATTAGGCTACATGGAAGGGAGGTTTAGGGTCAGACTATGGGGAAGCGAGTCTTAGGGTTAGGCTGCAGGGAAAGGAGAGTTAGGGTCAGGCTGCGGGGAAGGGAGGGTTAGGGTCATGGAAGGGGAGGGTTAGGGTAAGGATTAGGGAAAGGGTTGGGGTT
>WWET01004642.1:71912-89969 GCA_011038615.1 Limnodynastes dumerilii | reverse complement strand
GCGGATCTCTGACAAAATACGTACATTCAAGGGGTGTGCCAAGGGGAGTGTATAGAAGGTACACACGCGTAAATACGCGAGTAAACTAAACGTATTGCAAGTGGAGTTCTGGATCTACCCCATTATTATTATTATCGTCGTTTATTTATAAGGCATCATAAGGTGTCCGCAGCACCGTACAAAATAAAGTACAGTCATACAGGGTAGGGATGGACAATATATATTATCAAGTCGGACCTCTGACAAAATACGTACATTCAAGGGGTGTGCCAAGGGGAGTGTATAGAAGGTACACACGCGTAAATACGCTACGCGAGTAAACGTATTGCAAGTGGAGTTCTGGATCTACCCCATTATTATTATTATCGTCGTTTATTTATAAGGCATCATAAGGTGTCCGCAGCACCGTACAAAATAAAGTACAGTCATACAGGGTAGGGATGGACAGCATAATATATATTAAATACAATATGACTATAAAAATATCACAAAAATGCAATAAAGTGAAGCAAGCAGAGAACGCAAGGCAAAATGTGAGGTGTCAAGCTTGGAAGATCAGGGAGCAGGGTATAGAGCGCAGTGAGAGGCTGAAAGGGAACCTCCAGGTGGGGGTGGGGTATAAGGGTAGAAGAGGGGGACTGGAGGTTACGAAGCGAAGGGGAGTGGTGGAGGAAGGAACAACACTAGGATGGAGGGCCCTGCTCATATGAGCTAACACACTATATGGGAGGGAAGAACTTACAGAAGACATAAGGAGGGGGAAGGAAGTGGAATGCTGGTGTGAGTGGAGGAGAGGGGGAAGGAAGAGAAGGGATAGATGAAGAATGCAGTGTGGATGTTAAGTGGAGGCGGGGTAGGCTAGCCTGAAAAGGCGCGTTTTAATTGAACGCTTGAAGACCTGCAATGTGGGGGAGAGTCTGACTGAAGAAGGGAGGTCGTTCCAGTACAGAGGTGCAGCATGGGATAAATCCTGGATACGAGCTTGAGATGTGGTGATCAGTGAAGAGGTCAGACAGCACTGGTTAGCAGAGCGGAGAGGGTGGGAAGGGGTGTGCATGTTGATAAGGGAAGAGAGGTAGGGAGCAGTGGATGAAGAGATGGCCTTAAAGGTGAGGGTAAGGAGTTTAAAGAGAGGTCTAAAGTGGACAGGAAGCCAGTGGAGGGTTTGACATAAAGGAGAGGCCGAGGTAGAGTGGCATGAGAGGAAGATGAGCCTGGAAGCAGCATTGAGTATAGATTAAAGGGGGCAAGACGAGTGAGCGGGAGACCTATAAGGAGGAGGTTACAGTAGTCGAGGCGTGATATGACTAAAGAGTAGATGAGGATTTTTGTAGCTTCATTGGTGAGGATGGGACGGATGCGTGCAATGTTGCATATGTGGAAACGACAAGAATGAGAGAGGGCACGGATGTGTGGTATAAAGGAAAGTGAGGAGTCAAGGATGACACCTAGGCAGCGAACTTGAGGGGATGAGGAGACAGAGGTATCACCAGTTATCGTGATGGAGGGCGGGGAGGAAATCCTAGTGGGAGAAAAAACAATAATTTTCATTTTGTCCATATTCAGCTTGAGGAAGCGTTTGGCCATCCATGTGGATAGGGATGCAAAGCTCTTAGAAATCTTAGACAGAAGAGAGGGGTTGAGGTCAGGGGAGGAGAGTGAATTTGAATGTCATCAGCATAGAGGTGGTAGTTGAAACTAAAGGTGCTGAAGAGGTTACCCAACAAAGAGGTGTAGAGGGAGAAGAGGAGCAGGCCAAGGACAGAGCCCTGGGGACACCAACAGGGAGCAGAAAGGGGGGGATGAGCTAAGGGTGGAAACAGAGAAGGTGCGGTCAGAAAGATAGGAGGAAAACCAGGAAAGAGCAGTGTCAGTGAGACCAAAAGAGCAGAGGGTTTGATGCAGAAGAGGATGGTCAATGGTGTCAAAAGCAGCTGACAGATCAAGAAAGATGAGGATGGAATAGTGGCCCTTAGATTTGGCAGATAACAGATCAGGGCAGTCTCAGTGGAATGGAGGGGCCGGAATCCAGATTGGAGGGGTCCAGGAGAGAGTTGTCGGTAAGGTAGCTTATGAGACGTTGGTAGACTAAGCACTCAAGGAGTTTGGAGGTGAAGGGGAGAAGGGATATAGGTCGGTAGCTGGAGGGGTATGTAGGGTCCAGATTAGGCATTTTTAGAATGGGAGAGACAAGGGCATGCTTGAAATAGGAAGGGAAGACACCAGATGAGAGGGAAAAGTTGAAAAGGTGGGTTAGATGAGAGCAGGCAGTGGGAGAGAGGTGTTTGAGAAGGTGTGAGGGAATAGGGTCCACAGGGAAAGTTGAGGGTGGTGAGGATATTAATAGGGCATAAATTTCATCACCTGTCGTAGGATGGAAAGAAGAAAACTCATGATGATTGCATAGAAGGAAGGGGGGTGCAGAATTGGGGAGAGATGGGGAAGGCAGGGTGGAGGAGATGTCATTTCTGATAATTTTGGATGAGAAGTAGGAGGCAAAGTTGGAAGCAGAGATAGAAGGTGGGATGGAAGGCTGGGGCGGGGAGAGGAGAGTGTTAAAGGTGGCTAAGAGGCGACGGGGGTTGGATGCTTGAGAGATGATGAGAGATTTGAAGAAAATTTGCTTGGCTTGGGCAAGGGCAGAGCAGTAAGAGAAAAGGATGAATTTAAAGTGGATGAAGTCAGCAAGGGAGCAGCAGAGGAGCTTGGAGGTGCAGGAGCATTGTTTTAGGAAGCGCATGACCTGAAAGAGCCATGGATGGGGGTTAGAGTGGCGAAGGAAGATGGTTGAAGGGAACAGGCAGAGTCAAGGGCAAAGGAGAGGGTGGTATTGTAGAAGGCGGCAGCTTGATTGGGGCAGGAGAGAGAGGTAACGGTGGAGAGGAGGTGGTCAAGGGAGGAGGAAAAGGAGGGGATGTCGAGGGTGCTGATGTTCTGTCTGTCTGGTGAGAACGCGTTTGGGTTTGGGGGGGAGGGGAGGCAGGAGAGGAGGAAAGAGAGGAGGTGGTGGTCAGAGAGAGGAAGAGGAGAGATGGAGAAGTCAGTCAGAGTGCAGCGGTGGGTGAAGACTAGATCAAGGAAATGGCCCTGTATGTGGGTAGGGGAGGTGGTCCATTGAGTCAGGCCAAAGTATGAGGAAATAGAGAGCAGTTTAGAGGTGCTGGAGTGGGAGGGGTTATCAAGGGGGATGTTGAAGTCACCCAAGACAACAGAAGGGAGGTCCGAGGAGAGATAGTGGGTGAGCCAGACAACAAAGTTCTCAAAGAACTGTTAACAAGGGCCTTGAGGCCAGCAAATGACCGCAACGCAGAGGTCTAGGGGCGGAAAAGGCGGATGGAGTGGACCTCGAAGGAAGAGAAGATGAGGGAGGGCTCAGGAGGGATAGTGCGGAAAGTGCTTAAGGGAGTGAGGAGCAGGCCGGCGCTGCCACCATGTGGTTCTGGAAGAGTGGAAGAAAGGAGAGACCTCCATAGGCCAGAGCAGCAGGTAAGGTGGTGTCAGTGGGAGAGAGGCATGTTTCGGTGAGAGCTAGGAGGTTAAAGGAGTTAGAGATGATCATTTGTTACAGATGGATCTTGCATTCCAGAGAGTGCAGGAGAAAGGGAGGGTGAGGAGAGTGGAAATGTGGATGAGGTTGGCATGGTTGTATGAGCATGGAGGGAGAAGAGTATTAAGTTGGGGGTGAGGGAGGGTTGGGGTTATGATGGGAATGAGACAGGGAGGGGGTGAGGGAGTGATAAAGGATGCAGGGTTCAGAATATGGGAGCTACAAGTCGTGATGTGGAGGGATGAGTGAGGATGTCAAACAGAGAGGTCAAGATAATAGATGTGGAGGGCACCTGGGCAGTGAGATATGGTGATGGGAAGTCAGTTAGAGTATAAATACAATAGAAGTGGTAGGTAAATTAATATCCAAAAATAGGAATAATACCGTAATAACTAGTAATAATATAATATAACAAAATAAAAATAATAATGATTAATAGTAGTGTTAATATATGTGCACCTGTTTCTGTGTTCTAACTCACCTGATTCTGTTTTAAACTCACTTATGTTTGCAAGCTGTTTCACTTAGGATGCAAGCTACTACAATGAACAAGCTCATATGAGTTAGCAGCCTATTTATATAGAATCTCTAACAGCTGATAACAATAGATTCAGTCCCTCTTCCTAGCTTCTCTTCACACCTAGTTTTAACACCTGATTCTGTTTCAAACTCACTTATGTTTGCAAGCTGTTTCACTTAGGATGCAAGCATCTACATGATAGGAGCACTGAGGAGCTGGAGACATTATGGGAATACTGGGAAGGCAGGAGACATATGATGGGGTTACTGGGGGTCTGGAGACATATGATGGGGGATATTAAGGGTTGGAGACATATGATGGGGGATACAGGGGGCTGGCCAATGGAGACATATAATGGGAATACTGGGGAAGCTGCAGACATATGATTGGTGTAATGGGGATCTGGAGACATATAATGGAGGATACTGGAGGGCTGGAGACATATGATGGAGATAATGGGGGCTGAAAACATGTGATTGGAGATACTGGGGGGGCTGGAGACATATGATGGAGATAATAGGGTCTGGAGACATATGATGGAGTGTTACACTCTGCAGGTTCATCCTGGCAGAGTGTGTGTTAATTTCTTGCCAGTTCTGTGTGTCTGATTTTCTCCCAGCTGCAGGTTAATTGTCCCTAGAGGAGTGTCTGGCTTCCACAGCTATTGGGGGAGTGTTCCTTAAATAGCCTCCAGTGCAAGTAGCAGGTGCTGGTCATAGCTTCTAGTTCCTAGTGTCTCTGTGCCAGTTTCTTTCCTCCTCTTGCCTTGTGCTACTTTGCTTCTTACTTTCTTGAGTGCCCCAGTTCTGTCCTTGCCCAGTACCTTGCCTCATACCTTTGTGTCTCCATTCCCTTCATCTCCCACCTTGCTGTTCAGTCCCATTTGTATTTACCTAGCTTATCCTGCCTGACTGTTTCTGTTAACCCCTTGTGGGTTTCCGCTGTTTGCTTGTGTGTGTGATTGCCCTGGTTAGTTTAGTCTGTCTTGTCAGTCCAGTCTGTTCCTTCCTAGTCTGCCATGTCTGTTCAATGTTTTGTGTAGTTTGTTACAGGTCAGACTCTGCTGTCTGTCTCCTCCCACTTTCTCCTCTGTCTAGCTCTCACCTGTCTGACTCCCTCTGTGCTTTTTCTTGTTCCTCTCCCGGGCATTCTCTCTAGGGCTGTATCCTGACGGGTTCCTACCAGCTCCAGTTTATCCCCACCATCAGCGGCTCTAGCGAAAACTCGGTCCGGTCTCAGGCTCTACACCCTGGTGAGTTGCTCGTTCCCTCTTCTCTTGTTACCTGGTCACCCCGGTCCTCAGCCAAGGTAATCCCGCGGTACCTTAACTCCCGGACACCCCAGCGGTGTCATAACATGGAGTTACTGGGGGATTGGAGACATATGATGGAGTAACTGGGGGATTGGAGACATATGATGGAGTTACTTTGGGATTGGAGACATATTATGTGGGATACTGGGGGGGGGGGCTGGAGGCATATAATAGGGTTACTGGGGGTCTGGAGACATTATGGGGGATACTGGGGATGGATATATATGCTGTACACACACAAACAGCCTACATACGCTAGCCGCTGACGTAAATTCGCCCATTTGTATTTACTGCGCATGTGCACGGCAGATGTTACAACACGTAATTCAGGACGGCCGTAACACGTAACTACGTATGAAGGGGCATTTCTAAAACACGCTTGCAGTATTTATGTTCCAACTACGCTTTGGAGGCGGAGGGAGACATTTAAATTGTACAGTATGGGCTGGGACAGGCAGTTATGTCCGTCAGGACGCTACGTACATGCGCAGTTATGCTTGGAAAAGTTAAGGTTTGGGTTTGGTAGATGTAAATCAGCAAAAGTATGTCCGTCCAATGGGAGTGCCTGGGGGAGTGCATAGTACTTACGATAGCATAAATACGTATCTTAACAAACGTAACTAGAACATAGGTCTGGATCATCTGGTCATCTTAGATTTGGTAATTACAAATGGTGATAGAATCTCAGAAGTAAGTGTGGGTGAGAACCTAGGAACCAGTGATCATCAAGCAGTGTGGTTTAGTATAATGACAGAGAGAGACACGTGCCACACAAAGACGAGGGTGCTAGACTTTAAGAAGGCAGATTTTGTGGAAATGGGGAAATATGTAAGTGATTCTTTGGCAGAGTGGAGGCACATGAAAGGGGTACAGGATCAGTGGGGAAATTTAATAAATGCATTATTAACAACAACAGACCTCTGTATAAGGAAGGTTAGGAAAAACCCCAGAAAAAGAAAGCCAATGTGGTTTACAAAAGAGGTAACAACTCTAGTCAAAGCAAAAAGATGGCCTTTCGGAATTATAAGAAAACTCAACATGATGATGACAGGGAGGATTATTTTGCAAAACAGAAGGAGGCTAAAAAGGTTATCAGAGCAGAAAAGGCACAAACTGGGGATAAACTGGCTCACTTAGTATGAAAAGGGGACAAAAGCTTTTTAGGTATATAAATGAAAGGCGAAAAACTAAAGAGGGTATTGCAAGGCTCAAAACGGAGAGTGGAATTCTTGTTGAGGGTGAAAGGACTATGGCAGATCATCTTAACAAGTATTTCTGTTCAAACAGTTATGAATTAGACCTATATTAAAGCTATTAATGGATATGTTATGCTTTAGTTAATTGTGCTACTATAAGAGATAGACAAAGTTCCAGTTTCAGTTTCTGTGATATAGCGCTTTCTGCTGTACTCTAAATTAGAGACTTTTGAGTATATACTTGGTGAATGATTCCCTTTTAAATGGGAGGGCTATTAATACAATGGGGGGCAATTACTACTACTTTCACTGAGGAGCAGGTATTGAAAGAACTTTCAAAGCTGAAAGTGGACAAATCAATGGGACCAGATGGGATACATCTGAGGACATTAAAAGAGCTTAGAGGGGCACTGGCAAAACCATTAACTGAATTATTCAATCAGTCACTAATAACTGGGGTGATTCCAGAGGATTGGAAAATTGCAAATGTCGTCCTTCTTCATAAAAGTGACAGTAGAGAAGAAGCATCAAACTACTGACCAGTGAGTCTCACATCAGTAGTAGGGAAATTGATAGAAACACTGTTAAAGGAACAAATTGTACAGTGTCTTAAATCGAGTAACTTACAGGATCCCAAGCAGCATGGATTCACTGGGGGAAGGTCATGTCAAACAAATCTTATTGAATTTTTTTAATGGGTCAGTAAAGTATTAGAGCTGTAGACATAGCTTATCTAGATTTTAGCAAGGCTTTTGACACTGTGCCACATCGCGGACTGGTAAATAAACTGGAAACTTTGGTATTGGACTTAAAGATAATTGCATGGATACAATCTTGGTTACAGGATAGACAACAGAGTGTTGTAGTAAATGGAATCCCTTCTGGGGATGGTAAGGTAACCAGTGGAGTACCCCAGGGTTCTGTACTTGGACCAGTGCTATTTAATATGTTTATAGGTGATATTACTTGTCGTATCGAGGGGAAATTATGCCTTTTTGCAGATGACACAAAGATATGTGATAGGGTAGACACTCCAGGAGGGGTACAGAAAATGAGGGATGATCTAGGTAGACTGGAGGAATGGTCAAGAATGTGGTAACTGCGGGGGGAGGAGCCTGATGTTGATGGAGTAGGATGCATAGCCTCTTAGCTCCCGTTCTAACTCCTAAATTATATTCTCCTGCAATTGGCAAATATAAAGGAAAAAAAAACCAGTGAACCGGCCTTGGGACTATGGGGGGGGGGGAAGAGCAGTACCCGGACTAACCTGATGGCAGACAGTGCTGTGTCACCTGTTCCAAGCTCTGGCAGGCGGCGCGGCTCCCTGTCCCCGACGGTCTCCCTCAGATTAAAGGTGCAGTGCACAGAGAGGGAGCGGTTGCTGGCGGTTACATCGGGACGGATCTGGTGGCAGACAGCACAGAGACATTTATTTATTTCAATAAAAGGGAAAGTTGTGGGATATCTGAATCTCTGCCAAGTAGCACACAGGTGCCCAGTGAAGTTTTATCTGCCACACTGTTTTGGCGCCAAACGAGTTAGCGGACGCCATCTTGGAGCTGCAGGGAAGGAGAAAGGGTGGTGAGTGCAAAGGACTACCTTTCTAAGAAATTAACCTAACCTTGCCCAGCATATCATCTTCACTTTCATCTACAGCTGATTAATATATATATCTTTGAAATACATTCTTTATCTCTGGGCAGTAGGAAAGTCTTGCCTTCCCTATATCTCTGGAACACTATATATGTCTACAATAGCTGAGGACAGTAGACTTGAATATATATTCTGATTACTCTAAAATATAATGGATAAAATACATCTATATACTATAATAGCAAACAGTTATCTGTGTGAAGAGATCTCTTTCATACTATACAAACATATCCTGCTGTGATTCTCTCATCTGGCATCATCAAAGATAAATAAAGTCAGTATGGGAAACTCCTCCACTCCTGCCTCCAGATTGGAGAGATACGCACGACATCCACCGACAGAAGCTCCTCCAAATTCAGATTCTGAGGAATCACGTCTAAAGCAATAGAGGTCTTGATGCAGCAATTATTGGAAGCCATTACAAATTCAGAGAAAAAACTTACAGAAAAAATAGCTAAAGTGCATGTTGATTTGTCCCTGCTCAGACAACATATGCAGAAAATAAGAGAGCGTGTAGGTAAAGCAGAACACTGTATATCCAACCTGGAGGATGCAACGGCCCCAGTCCCGTAACGTCTGACTGACTTAGCTTCTCAGATAACTTCTTTCAGGCAGAATCTGACGGACATCGAGGGGCACCTTAGGAGTAATAATGTACGGTTTGTGGGCCATCCACAAGACGGAGGGATCTTCACCTGGGATATTCCTAGAAAAATGGCTGATCGACATGTACGGCAAAGAGGAATTTACTATGCAATTTGCTGTGGAGAGAGCCCATCGAGTTCCAACCCGGAGTCTCCCACCTTGATCACCTCCATGCACATACATAGCAAAGATTTAGAATTTCTGAGATAGGGACACAATCCTGCATTTTGCCCGCATCAAAGGGTCTATGGAGTACAATGGCCAAAACGTGTCTGTCTTCAGATTTCTCTGTTGCAGTGCAGAAGAGCAGGGCACAATTTGACCAGGTCAAGCGTTGTTTGGGGGAGCTGCAGTATCCGTATGCAATGTTGTTTCCTGCCTGATTGCGTGTTGTGGCACATTTCTTTGAGGCCTCTCTAGCTGCAGCTTCCTGGCTTGATAGAGTAACCCCTGCGAGAGTCCCATTGGCACGCTGAGGATGTCTTGGTAGACCTCTGGATTACAGCAAGTCTCCTCTTATTATCTGTTTTACTAATGTTGGACTGTGTAAGGTACACTGGGGATGGTTATATACTTTAGAACAGTGTGCATATTCCTTGAACACAGGAGTAATGATAAAAAGCGGTTGAGTTTATTTAGAGAATAGTTGGGCATAAAATAGTGGGTAGCTCTTGAGAATTAGAGGGTGGTGGTTGGGGGGCTCAAGTGCTTGTAGGAATGTTGGAAATAGAGGTTAAGTATACCTATCTTGGGGTCAGGTTACACAGGCTGGGTCAAGGGGGGTATATTACTATAGTTATGGTTCAAAATGTGCTTGTGTGTATTTGTTTAAAGGGGGAAAATGCATAAAAGATGTAAAGCGTCATGTTAGAGTAGTAATTGTACTGTCACAAAGTATGTTCTTGTTGAAGGCATGGTCAGGTTTAAATTTTTTTGTAGTATCAGTGGCACCTGCCAGACTATTGTTAATGGAATATAAATGTCACCCATTAGAACAACCTTTACACAATCACTGAGCCTGGTAACCTGGAATGTCAGAGGGTTGCATAATAAAATGAAAAGAGGGCTGGTCATGAGACAAATAAAATCATACGATCCAGATGTGGCATGTTTGACTGAGACTCACTTGGAGGGCACGAAACTGTTCAGTTCTGGGTGGGGCAGCTGTTTCACTCTACGCATACTGCATCCTCCAGGGGTGTCACGGTCCTGTTTCATAAACAATTAAATTGTGTAATAAAAGACAAAAGGTTGGATCCCATGGGCAGATATGTTTTGCTAAATGTCTGTATCAATATGCAATCAATGCTCATTTTAGCGGTATATGTTCCACCGCTGTACAATGTGGGAGTGTTGCGACTGTGTGGTGAATTCATGGCCTCGGCCCCAGATGCTCCTGTAATTTTTATGGGGATTTTAATAATGTACTAGACAACTATGTAGATAGATGGAGGGAAGGAGAAGGTGTTCTAAGTACGGGTACAACCACAAAATTCGAACTTATGGTTCAAGAAATGGGTTTAAAGGATGCATGGTTGGAATAACACCCTACTGACAGGCAATATTCTTGTTTTTTCTCATCATATAACCCATTTTCCAGGATTGATCTGGCCTTGATCTCCCCATCATTGACCAAAAATATAAGTGAGATTAACTATAAATCGCATGGGATCTCCGATCATTCCCCATTGGTATTGATACTGAATACTTACTTGCCGGTAGGGTAAAGATTCTGGAGGTTCAGTTCATATTGGCTAACCAGAATGGGATCAGGATATGACCTGCTGGCTAGCTGGGAGGGTTACTTTAATGATAATAACCATACAGCGTTAACTCCTATCGTATGGGACTCTTTCAAGGCGTTTGTAAGAGGCACATTAATTAAAAATGTTCATGTCATTAAGAAAGCGTCCAAGGAGCAAGAGGTTAAACTGGAAGAACAATCAGGTGGCCTAGAAGCACAATGCATTTTGACTAAAAAGGAAAATGATAGCTAGGATGGCTAGGAGAGAATGGTCTGACTATCTTCTAGATAAGTCAAAACTCTCCCTCCCTGTAGATAGCAGAGAATTTTTGGATGCTCCACTGACAGTGGAGGAGGTGGCTGAAGCTATTTCATATGAATAAAAAAGCGCCAGGGGAAGTTTTTTGCCCAGCAATTAAAAAAAAACTTTTTGGAGATTTGAAGGAAGGTTGTTCATTGCCACAGTCTATGTCAGAGTTCCTTGTTGTGGTTTCCCCTAAGCCCGGAAAGGATCCTCAACAATTAGACTCTTATCGCCCCATATCACTGTTGAACTTGGATATAAAAATACTGGCAAAAGTACTAGCTATAAGATGAAATAAAATTATAGCAGAGGTAATCCATCCCGATAAAACTGGATTTATACCAGGGAAATCAATACAATAAATTTAAGATGCCTAAACTTAAATTTACATCTACAACATACATCCTACGATAAACCGGTGGTGGTATTCATGGTATGTATGGTATTTTTATTATACAACCCAAAATAAGAGGGCATTTTATATCCTTGGTATGGGCAGGTAAGAGAGTGCATCTCAAATTCAACACTCTATGCCGAACAAGGATCTTGGGAGGGATGGCTTTCCCGGACATGCAGCCATATTACTGGGCAGCGCAATTACCGACTCTGAAGGATTGGGTGACAGCTCGCATAGTGATCTACATTGGTCATTGGTGAAGCAGGCAGGTCAGCAGCACACACTACACTACAATGTCTACTGGTGGGTATTTACCCAAAACAAATTCCTCCCATTGTACAACAGGCAAAAAACATTTGGAATAGGTTGATTAGACTGATGGATAAGGAATTAATTGATCCAGGGACTACCCTGTGGCGTAATAAATCCCAAAGGGATCTGTTTGAACTGGAAGGTAAATGTATTTGGCGAGAGTATGAGATCACAAGTGGCCAATTATTTCAAAATAATGGGGTAGATCCAGAACTCCGCTTGCAATCCGTTTATTTGCGTATTTACGCAGGTACTTTCTATACACTCCCCTAGGCACACCCCTTGAATGTACGTATTTTGGCCAACTTCCGTGATTCAAACCCTACCTCAACTTTTGCCCACGTAACCGCTGTTGTCTGCACACGTACGGATGGGTAGCACGTATTTACACAGCTAAGCACGCCCATACTGTACACTTTAAATGAAAACCCCCGCCTACATTGCATTTTTTAGACGTAATTTTGGCTCACGTAAGTTTAAGATGAGGGGACAGTTAATACTAGCACACTCCCAGATAAAAACTACATTACAAAATGCTGGGCAACGGAGGCTTATCTCCCTACTATATTCTTATTTACTCACAGAACCTCCTGGAGAAGATGAGGGAGACTTTGGCCCTTGGAAAATGAGAAGTCTTAGCGAGTTCACACAAGTGCTCTACATCTCTGCGTTTCCAGCAGATACATTTATATCTCATCCATATATGCAATTTATATTCACAGCTCCTCACAAGATTTGACTCCTCAGTATCAGACAAGTGTCCAAAATGTGGGGAATCGGGGTGCTCCTTCTGGCACTTTTTATGGGAATGTTCCAAAATACGTTTTTTTTTGGGAAGCAGTTGTGGAGTGTATTAAGAAAACAGGTATTGCAAACATCCTTAAGTCCCCTGCAGTCTGTATATTTGGTTTGCAATTAGATGAGGTAATGGGCAGGGAAATACGACAATATATAAATGGCCTGACTATTTGGGCCTGATCCAGACCTACACCAATGCTCTGTGCTTAGTAAAGCACAGCATATCGGAGTGCACTCTGCCCGACACTCTCCCTGTGTGAGCGTATTTTCCCTCGCTTACACCGGCTAAAGGCTTCCCTAACTTCAGCCAGCCTAAGCAAGGGAAAATTCGTTCGCACAGGAGTGTTTGGCCGCAAACCCCTCCCTCTCTCCCTCCCTCATTAAACTACCTCCCCCCGCCCACCTACACTAACCTGAACGTAGTAACGCCCCCTCCAGCGTTACTACGGCGCTGCTACAATATCTGCCTGGCGCATGTGAAGATCGGCTTTTAAGCCGATCTTACGCTGCTGGCTGGCGTAGGTCTGGATCAGGCCCTTTGTGCGAAGGTATGTGTGGTGAGAAAGTGGATGGCAACAGAGGCCCCCACGCTGTTGGAATGGCTGCATTTGGTGGAGTCAAGTTTGGCATACGAAAGATATGTCTCAGAGAAACGGAATAGTAGACTAAAATACGACAGAGTCTGGGCTAGGTGGCATAATTTAGAGTTTATTGGCAGGTTATTGAGTAAACAAATTACTTAAACTAGAAATAAGTTGTACTAAGACTAAAATTTTAGCACGACATGCTGTATGGTGTGGATAAACATGACTAACAACATGAATAGGGGTTGGGAGGGTAGGGAGGGGTTAGGCTTAAGGTTACTGCCTAATGCATATTCTGATAAATGAGAGTATACCAGTAATGTTCAAACAAACAGTATGTACACAATGCAACTTATGAGGACAGTACGGATAATACAAGCTGTATTATATATGTATGAGAAAAACTATACAGGTTCTGGAAGGTAAATATATAACTTGTGTATTTGCCATTGTAAAATGTTGAGCATTGTATAATTGTATTTTGATGTAATGTAAAAGAAAAAACAAAAATGGCAAGTTTGTAGAACTATATGCTGAAATTTTATTAAAAAAAACATTTAATCTGCAGTTTAATGCCAAAAAGTGCAAAATCATGCACTTGGGGCACAAAAACCCAAAAGCTCAATATATCATGGCACTCCATTAGAAATTACTGAGGAGGAAAGGGATCTAGGAATCATCATTTCATGTGACTTAAAGGTAGTTAAGCAATGTAACAAAGCAATGAGAAAGGCAAATCAGATGCTTGGTTGCATAGGAAGAGGAATTAGTAGCAGAAAGAGAGAAGTAGTGATGCCACTTTATAGATCGTTGGTACAACCTCACCTAGAATACTGTGTTCAGTTCTGGAGGCCCAAACTCCAGAAAGACATAAATACTTTAGAGACTATGCAAAGAAGAGCAACTGAAATGGTCCATGGTATGTGTCACAAAACATACTTAGAAAAGCTAGAGGAAGTAAACATGTATAGCTTGGAGCAGAGAAGGGAGAGGGGGGACATGATAGCAGCTTACACATATTTCAAGGGTGGTTACCGGCTAGAGGAGGGGGCATTTTTCAAAGGAATAGGTGTAATAAAACACGAGGGCATGAATATAAACTGGAGGGTGGTAGATTCAGAGGAAATGTGCGGAAAAATTACTTCACTGAAAGGGTGATAGATAAGTGGAATATTCTCCCATCTGAGGTGGTTGAGGTTAACACAGTAGAACAGTTTAAACATGCTTGGGATAAATATAAGGATATCCTAAATTTTAAACTAAATTAATGGTAAATATGGTCTAGGGTCAGTATAGTTTTAAATAAATAACTGGGCAGACTGGATGGGCCATGCGACTCTTATCTGCCGTCACTTTCTATGTTTCTAATTAACAAAAAATAAAAAATAATAATAATAATAAAAAGAAGAATATACACCCCTTTTTTAGGGGTCCATATATTGATCAGTGTTGCACACAAATAGAAGTTACCTTAGTCATGTGAATAGGTAATATGTTTTGTGTTAATTATATTAAAATTATATAGAGATGGAGGTATGTTGCACGAGTGGGTCTCAAAAACTGCTGACAACCAATGCGGGACTGGAAATCCCCAATTCCAGAATAAATGTGGTGAAAGCGTATATTACACTAGTATATCTGCATTGTGACTCTATGTTAGGACTTATGAATAATAGTGTTATATATCATAGATTTCAAATGCTTGCAATCTAGTTAAAATATTGTTCAATACAGATGAGATAAATAAAATAAAATGGAAAAAGTTATAGATGCTCTCATATGTTACAAATGGTAAATGCACAGTCCTGTTGAATAGTAAAAGTCCGACACCTCAAAGTTGAGCAATATAAATATAGTCTCTTGAGGTGTTAAATGAATTGCTGTTGGCACTTGTGACAAAGTAATTGTTGTACACTAGATCGCTACAAAAGTATCGATATGCTCACTCACGATGCATTCACTTAGTCTTTGCAGCCCTAATCCACACAAAGGGCCTGATCCAGACCTACGCATGAGAGCGGAGCGTATTACCGCTTCAGCGTAAAAACTTTCACTCCCATGACACTCCCCTTACCTTTACCTCCGTACGCCGGCTGAACCCTACCCTAACTTTTCCCGGCGTCAGTACGAATTTTCGAAGCGACGCGCTGATCGTACCGGGCTAAGCACGCCCATACTGTACAATTTAAATGGCTCCACCTACCTACATTCCCTAACTCCAGCGTCCGTACTAACTTCGTAATATAAACACGTCCCGTCGTCGGAAAATAAGCAAAGAATAAGGACGCTTTAATCGCCGCTACGAAAAGGTCTTTGGTACGACCGGAAGTTGTTGTTTTTTCTGCCGATTTTACGCTTACGACCAGCGTACGATCGCTTGTGAGCATAGGTCTGGATCAGGCCCAAAGTCTCATTAGGTAATGAGTGTGCACACAGAAATCACCTCAGGTAAAAACACAATGACTACATTGCTCCTGGTGAATACAGGTGACTAGTATTGGCTATGTGTAAACGGCAAATGCTTTAAGGGATGCTGGGCTAATAGCAGCTAATAGCGCTTGCACACAGGCTGCTAGCACTCTCAGGCAGACAGTTCCTTCTTCTTCTTAGTCTTATATTGCTGCCAAGTAGAAGAAAAGGGCACAGTACCGTATATTCCAGATGGTGGTCAAAGTTGTAAATCTCCTCCGATCCTGATGACACTACATTCCACAGTGATAGCGGCTATGCAGAATCTATGATGACAGTGAAATGTATATTCAGAAAGACTTCAGTTGCGCTGTAGCGATTAAATTCTCTCTGTAGATCACGTCTGGCACCATTGTCTTGACTCCCTTCTCTGCTCCAATGTCTTCTCTGGCGGCAGATTACGCTCTGTTCTGGTCACATGCGTCTCCAGATGCGGTGCGAATACACAGCTGATCATTTCCTCGTGTCTCGACAGTGGGGATATGTAAGGAGACAAGAAGTACACTTCTATGGTGCAAATAACGTCTCAAAATGTATTGATTTAAGAAAACAGAAAAAACATACTCACATAGAGAATGGACACATATAAAATATTTGTCAAATGCGCTTTTACATGGGAAATTGGGACACAATGGCACCCTGCAAACCAACGCGTTTCTACCCAATATGATTTGTGTCTATCACCACCACTTTGCTGTGTTCACACTAGCGTCATTCATAGCAGATCCTGCTGTGGAGGAGAGCAACAGCTGGATGGAGAGAAGACTTCAAAGGAGTCAAAAGGGGAATATTGGGACCTGGAGAAACATGGTTGGAAATACTGGGGAACTGGAGAGACATAACGGGGAATATTGGGGGGATGAAGAGGCATGATGGGGAATTGGGAAATTGGAGACACATGCATGGGAATACTGGGTGGCTAGAAACACATGATAGGGATACTGTGGAGCTAAAGACTTGATGGGGATTTCTGAGAGACTGGAGACATGAAGGGGGTTACTAGGGAGGGGGCCAGAGACATAATGTGAGATAATGGGGGTGAGACTGGAGACACATGATGGGGAAAACTGTGGGATCTAGAGACACATGATGGGGATAATGGGGGGCTGGAGACACATTATGGGGATACTAGGGGTCTGGAGTCACATGATGGGGTCGCTGAACAACCTAGCACAAGCCCTGCCAACTATTATACCTGTCCCCTCTATTAAATCTCATTTCGGCACTGTCCCATCTATTATACCCCTCTCTACCAATCCCCCAGTGTCCTCCATCTCTCCATTAATTTCTTTCCTCTCTTATAATTACTCACCTTAATCTTTTCCCTTCCCTCCCCTCTTGAATTGAAACACTGCTGTTTCTGTAGGGCTGAATCTGGCACATGCGAAGATGTCAATCACTAACACATCTCTTGGTATCCAATATTGCTGCCATCGGACCTGTCAGTGACTGATCAATACTATAGAGTGAGAGTCTGAAAAAAAGCTGAAGTTGGTGAGCTTTATGTTTGTGAGGGTTAATTTCAATGTGCCCCAGGGTGACTGCCCCGGTCATGAGTAATCCAGCCCTGGTAAAAATAATGAAGGTTTAAGAAAATAAATTGGATAGCATTGTCTAACAAAGAAACAAAAATCCAAAGTCACGATAATCAATTAATTTATAAGAATAACAATTAAATCAAAGTGCTCAAGAGATGAAGACAGGTGTGTTGGATATTCTAATATAAAATGTATTGTTTTATAGGAGTGGGGGTGAAAGCTCAGAGCTTCAGCACTGTTTAAAACAATATGTGTCCTTCTTGCCAAATGTTATAATTCAATGATCCATCAACCTAGGAGAAATGTTGGTCCGCACTGACCTCACCAACAATGCTTAATGACATTAGGGAGAGATTAAAAGAATATAGCAAAAATAATACATGCCGTCTGCAGATGGAAAGAAAGTGAAGTCAGCTTTAATTATGGCTGTCCTGTCGCTCTGTACTGGACTTATTAGGTTAGATCCAGAAATCTGGTTTCTACGCGAATCCAAGAGGCAAAGATTAGAAAAAATCCAATAATCCAAGCTCCACAATTCACACATCCATGTGTTCACATTTTAACTTTGATAGATAGATAGATAGATAGATAGATAGATAGATAGATAGATAGATAGATAGATAGATATTAATCATGTTGTTGTTACTATTATTATTATTATTATTATTATTATTATTATTATCATCAGGACAAGAACTAAGGGTGTGCGATAGCTGTGGTCAATCAGGGCATAAAGTCAAAAAGAGGTGCCAGAAAGTAAAATTTTAAGGTTAAATTGGTTACTATCTTAAGAATGGGGTTTACATTTATTCTTTTGCCCCTGTCACCAAAATTTCTAGATAGATAGATATGAGATATGAATGAGATAGATATGAGATATGAATGAGATAGATATGAGATAGATATGAGATATGAATGAGATAGATATGAGATATGAATGAGATAGATATGAGATATGTATGAGATAGATATGAGATAGATATGATATAAATATGAGATATGAATGAGATAGATATGAGATATGTATGAGATAGATAT